>CM031923.1:19373256-19457847 GCA_018703695.1 Prunus fruticosa
AAAAAAGGCAACCCATGATATGCAGCAATCGTTTTACAACCAAAAAGAACAAGAGAAAGATATGGAAGAAAGAAGAAAAAACAGCAAGGTTTACCATAGGTGTGCAAGACAAAAGAAACAGAAATGGAAGAAAGCAAAAAAGAAAAAAGGAAAAAGGCAAGCCAGTAATATTGCAGTCCCTTTTAAAACCAACAAGAACAGAGAAAAAGAAACAGATATGGAAGAAAGGAGTAAAAAAACAACACAAATCCTGTTAAGAAACCTAGAAGATCAGCAACTTTGGGTTGAATTCATCAAACCAACAAAAACAAACAGTTACATAAAATTCTACTTAATATATCTTTTATCAACAGGAACAGAGAAGTGAAAGAAATAGAGAGGTAGGAATAAAATGTTCCCAAACGCTGAGAGAAGTCACCAACCAGGAACTTGAAAAATGATTGTATCTTTGGTGAAGGTTTCGTTGGTTTTCTACCCATTATTTATGGACGATAAGCTGGAATTTATGAAGATGAAGATTAGAGATTGAACAAGCAGTGTGTTTTAGTTTCAGTTTCCGCTAGGAGCTCAAAGGAACAGCTTTTTACTGGCTCTTCAATTGGTGTGAGGCAGCTGTTTGGTTTTGGAGATTTTAAGGAGAAGAAGCTCTTATTTAACTTCTTCATCTAGATCTTGTGAACTAAAGCTTCAGATTTGGATTTTTGCTTTGTCTTTAATTCGTTTGTTTTATTCCTGCTGGATTTGGAAAGTACGTCTCGTGGGCACATGCATGGGAAGAATCAGCTTAGAACCAAAAAGGAGGTGGAAAAGAAAAAGGGAGCAAATTTCTGGTGTTCATGGTTACATCGAGTGGAAGTTAGGGTTATTCGATAATATCAATAATATATTTACTAATGTATGAAAAATACATAAAATTTATTTGTACTATTCAACCTTTTGTAAAGAAAAAAAACGTGAAAAATATATAAGTACATGTATAATACATATATATCTATTATATATTTTGATTATAAAGAACATGTATTTTACCGTATGTGTTCTTTCTTTTCTTTTTTCATGCATTAGACTGTTTCGATTTTCTCTTTTAATATGAGACACGGGTTAACATTTAACTACATGTAACATGTGACTAAAGAAAAAAATAAAAGAAAGGAGGAAGAACTCATCAACTAAAGCGATGGTTTCTTTAGTTTCTTATTGACTTCACTTACGATTTTAGGTGAATTGAATATATTTGGTACCAACTAATTTCATACATTCATAACTCTCACTTTTTCCCGAGTCCATAAATTTGAAATAGAAGATTCACAATTGCATGTGCACTCCTTTAAATGAAAAGCACATCATATACTCAATATAGGGTTGATAGTCTTCCTTTAAATGTATATATATATTTTATAGAAACCAACTCATTGATAAGGCCATCTTGCTAGTTGTGAACTTGTGGTGTTTGTGTCAGCCAGATTTCCTTTTATTCTTTTTTCGTATATTGCTTTGTAAAAGTGATTTGTCCCAAAATGGAGAATGAAATTCAAGAATCAAAATAAACCAGCAATGCATGAGATTCTTATTACCTTCTTATCTCTTACCTTCCTAATCAGATTGCTCCACTCATCAACTCAATGCTTTCATGTTCAAGTATCTCAGTCCATGCTGTTAATTTTTGTGGCTGTAATTAATTGTGAAGCAATATAATGTGCACCCATTTTAGGAGAAAGAAAAGTTGATGGCCTCATTTTCTTTAAAACCACTATGTCAAGTGTTTTTAAGTACTTTAAAGGTTATTAGAGGATAGGGAGCAACTCATTCTTCATGGATAAGTCGTCTCTCTAGATTCTACAGGAACGTGCCTGACTAGTATACTATGTCATTAGATATGAATGTTGATAGATTCACTGTTGAGCAGGTTTTATTCGAGAAGAAATGCCTCCACGGGTTCTTGAGTTGAAGTCAGCACGCTCATTTGGTTGAAAGAGAACTGGGGATTCGTTTCTTGAAATTGAGCGATGGAAAGGGGGTGAGTCCTGCAAAAGTCACTTTCGACGCTAGAGTCAAGTGTTTGTGCCAGACGTACTCTTAGTGTTCGGTTCAATTTCACGTCTTTTTGCTTGAGGTCTAGCTAGGTTTTTATAGCTGGAGGTCGTGGGTTTAGCCCCACTTCCCTAGCTTTGAGCATCCGTTCCTCCACTTCGTGGTAATGTTAGGAAATAGAACGAGCAATTTGTGTCTCCCTTGTTCCGCACTCCTGCTTAATGGGAGGAAAGCCCTCTCATCCCACGTCCTTTAGTTGTGACACATATGGGTTAGGCCATGATGGGTTGGTTGATTTGGGAACCGCGAGTGCCCCCCATTTTCCTCTCTACACGCTTCGCGGGTGGAGAGGGAAAATGATTTAAGTGGTATTTTGAAACGCGGTTTCTTAAATAGGCAAATTCAGGATGATGGGCTAATAGCTGAGACCCAAAAATGGAGCCATACGTTTCCTTACTTGGGCTTGTTGGTCGTATCCAAAAATGCAATTACTCCTACTCATGCGTGTTGCTTTCGGCATTACTGCATGTGAAATAGGCAAATATGAATTTTCATGCACGTTGTTAACTTTTCAATTGTACCGGCTGTCATCTCTAATGTGGAATATCCAAATGCGGCGGCCAATCCCATGCACAAGTGGACCCTATCTTTATTATGGATTTTTGGACCTTTGCCACCCGATCCGATGGGGCCCCTCTCATTTTCCTCTTTGTAAGGGGACCACAATAAGGGTGCGCTTGAGCTGGGGCTTTTGCCACCTCACATGGGCCCCGTGCTGCATGCTTTCTCTCTCTTGGCCGATCCCATATTCTCTCCACTGGCCGATCCCCGTGCCACTTGGGTTTGGGCTTTTGCGGTCAATCCAGATACCAGATGTCTCTCTCTCCTAGCCCATCCCATCCCCGCTTTGGTTTGGTTTTTTTTTTAAAAAAAAAAAATTTATTTATAATATGGTGGATCCCATATTCTCTCCTGGCCAATCCATATTCTCTTTCCTAGCCGATCCCATCCCGCTTGGGTTCAGTTTGGGCTTTTGCCTCACCGATCCGATCCCATATTCTCTCTCCTAGCCAATCCCATCCCTTGGGTTGGGTTTGGGCTTTTGCCTGGCCGATCCCATATTTCTCTCTCCTAGCCAATCTCATCCCGCCTTGGGTTAGGGCTTTTGCCAATGGCTCTGGTCCCATGTTTCTTGGTTGTCCTTCAGGATCGTGTGCCTCGTCTCTTAACGGTCAAAGGTGTTCACGACCTTTTTTTATTTTTATTTTTTTGCGCTCAGCTTCCCGTATAGGCCCCAATACTCCTTTTCAGCTGTCCTTTCCGACTTAAATATGGCCTCGGTCTGTCCTACTGAGCCCAAGGTGTTCCACGGACCTTTTTTTTACCTTTTCAAATTTTCAAAACTCCTTATCCAATCTTTGATCTTGAAAAGGGTGGACAAGCCTAACTCCGTTCATGTACCTTGCACTTGCCTACACTCCTCAGTGCATAGGAGCTTCTACTGTAGGGGAGTGCATGCGTTGGGTAGAAATAATTTAAAAGTTTTCTAGTATGCATTCAGGGCTTTTGTCTAAGAGCCTAAGAGGCAAATGTCTTTAGCCGGCCACATCCAGCCTTATCTTTGCTTTTGACAAACTCTTTCCTATGACTTCTGCGGATTACTTTTCCAAATCTTCGCCCCACTGCTATAAAATTTCGGTTGATAGAAACATAATTTCGCTCGCAAAACCATTTGCTCTTGTTTCTCACATATAAGCTCCAAGCGCGAAAGGAAAAGGGAAGTGTTCTCAGGTTGGAACTCCGTCGAAGGGTTCTTGTTCTTGCCACCACCCGGTAAGTAGCTTTCATCTTTGCTATTTTTCATGGGGAGCGACGAGATTCGGCCCAAGTCCGGTGGTGTCCCACCGAACTATGAGATATTTAAGGCTCGCACCAAAGGATGTGTTCCAGGACAACCGTAGAGGTCGGTAGCTCCCTCTTGGGGTCAAATATGTTACATTGATATTTCGTCTGCCTCGGGTTGCTAATTCTTTTACCCGACCAGCTGTCAAGCATGTTAGGTTCCCGCTCCATCCCCTTTTTCATATGCTTACGTGTTCTTCTTGGACATGCACCCCGAGTGCAACTAAACCCAAAACCCTACCTCCTCATATCTTAAGACATTATCACCATCGTTTAAAAGTGGGTGAATGTCCAAGAAGAACAGGAGCATATGAAAAAGGGATGAAACGGGAACCTAACATGCTCTCTAAGTGGGCCGAGGGAAAGAATTACAGAGCCCTGAGGGATATCGCACCAAGTGTACATATTTGACCCAAGAAGGAAGAGGACAGAAGACTTCTACATTGTTGTGGGAACACATCCTTTGGTGCGAGCCTTGAGTATCTCATAGTTCGGTGGGACACCACCGACTAGGCCCAAATCTCGTGGCTCCACATGAAAATGTAGCAAAAATGAAAGTGGTACTTACTAGGTGGTGGCAAGAAAAGCACGAGACCCTCGCAGAGTTCTGAGAAGTGCACAGACACTGCCCTTTCCTTTCGACACTTTGGAGCTTATATGTGAGAAACAGAGCAAATGATTTAGCAACAAGTGCACCCGCATCAACCAAACTTTTATGGCGGCGAGGGTTGGAAAAGTAATTCACGGAAGTCATGGGAAAGAGTTTGTCAAAAGCAAAGATAAGGCCAATGCAGCAGAGTGAGTATTTGCCTAAGGCCCTGACAATAAAAGCCTAATTGATGTGAACGGCTCAACTCTACCCCAACGCATGCACTACCCTGGTGAAGGCTCATGAGGTCTAGGCAAGTGCAAGGTACAGCCAGCGGAGCTAGGCTTGTTCACCCCTTCAGCGCAAAGACTCGAGCACGGGCAGCTGAAAAAAAAAAAAAAAAAGGTCTTGAATCCTTGGGTTAGGAGGAGAACGAAGGCACACGGATTCCCCCCGGAGAGGGAGGCTGGGAGTATGGGGGCCTATATGGTAGCTAAAGCGCCAAAAAAAAAAAAAAAAAAAAAAAGGTCGTAAACACCTTGAATCGCAGAGAGCGGAAGGCACACGATTCAGGAAAGGAGGCTAAGGAGTATTGGGGCCTATATGGGTAGTTGAAGCACAAAAAAAAAAAAAAGGGTCGTGAACACCTTGAATCGGCAAGAGACCGAAGGCACGCAAGACCAGAAGAACAACCCAGAAGCATGGACCACGGGATTGGCCAACGCCCAAACACAAGTGGGATAGGATCGACTAGGGATAAAGAATAGGCGATAGGCAAGGAGAGAATATGGCATACACGCGGATAATAAATAAATAAATATAAAAAATAAAAATAAAATAAAAACCCCAAACCCAAGTGGGGATGGGATCGGGCCATGAGAGAACATATGGGATACCAGAGGGGAAGAGCGAAGCCAAGTAAGGATGGGAATAGAAGCCAGGAGATAAATATGGGATCGGGATCCACCGCAGAAGCCAGAACCCGAGTGGGATGGGACTCGGCCAAGGGAGGGAATATGGGAGTATCGGCCAAGAGAGAGAAGCATGGAGCATGGGGTCCCATGTGATAAGCAAAAGCTCAAAGCCGAGCGTTACCCTCGCCCTGGAGTGGGAGACAAAGGGGAGAATGCGCAAGGACCACAGGATTGGGCAAAGGTCGGGAAATATAGTAATGAGATAAGGGTCCAGCTGTTAGTGGGTAGACTTATCGCATTTGGATACTCCACGTGGGAATATCGCAGTCCACAGTTGAAAATTTAACAACGTGTCATGAAATTCATATTTGGATATTTCACATGCAAGATGTGGAAGCAACACGCATGCGTGGGATCGGCAATTTTGGATGCACCGGCAAGCCTGGGGAGAGGAAACGTATGGCTCATTTTCGGGCTCGGCATGAGCCCACCACGGCAGGCATGCGGCCCAAGGAATATGGAAGAAACCGCGTTTCCAAAATACAACTTAGATCAGTTTTTCCCTCTCCCAGCCACAGAAGCGTGTAGAGAGGAAAAAGGGGGCAGTATCAGACCCAAATCTAACGTATACATGGCCTAACCCATATGCCACGAACTAAAGGACGTGAGATGGGCAAACTTGCCTCCCATTAGAGGAGTGCGGAACAAGGAGACACAAATTGCTCGTTTGATCCAATTACCACGAAGTGGAGAGGACGGGATGCATACGAAGCTACGGGAAGTGAGGCTAGAACCCAGAAACACGAGTGCTACTGAAAACCTAGCTGACCTTGAGCAAAGGTACGTGAAGTTGAACCGAACACTAAGAGTACGTAACACAAACATAGGCTTAGGGGTCGGTCTAACTTTAGCAGTTTTTTGCCCTCTTCCATCGTACGATTTAGGGAATCTGGTAGGAAGTTGTAAATCAACCAAAGGAGCGGGGTGCGGACTCAGTACAAAAACATATGAGGTATTTCTTCTGAAAGAAATCCTGCTCCAACATTCACTAATTGTTATGAATGACTTGAATTAGGCTATAGAATGAGTGTAGAATGAAATCTGGAATTTTATGGAACAAAACTCCACTTCTCTTAAGTGACATGCCTAAGTTTTAAACCCTTATGCACTCATGAATTAATGATGGTGAATTTGTAAGCAAGTATAGGTGATGTTGTAATACAACCTTGCAGATTGTGTTTACTAGTATTTAGAGCCTTATTTAGAGTTTTGTTTGATAGGTTTAGCACATATTTAAGGTTCTTTACTCCAAATTAATTTTGTGGTTTGCTCACTAAAGTGTCCTAGAGTTGTTTGGAATCATGATAAATATTTATGTGCTGCTCTTAGGGGTGGACAGTTGGAGCCAATAGACTGGGTCAGAATGGAGTATAAAAAAAGGAAAAACCCGTATAAACAAAAAAGTCAACCTATGCTCAAAAACACAAACTAGACCGTTTTGGACTGGATTCTCGTCCAAGTTCTTGTCTTGGAAAAACCGATATAAACCTAACGGACTGGTTATGTTTAAGTTTACTTATTATTTATATCCAAAATTATTAGTAAGCCTAATTAATATTCAAATCACATTAATAACTCCAAGTAATAGTTTAGCCCAATTAATACCCAAATGTCTTAGTTCCAATTTTCTCCCAACTAGTAGAGCAACTCTAGCCCAACTTCTTTTTCTTTTAGTAAAACTTCATACCCCATTTTTCTCTCTTTTCCACATATTTGTTTTCTATCTCTTCACCTCTCTCTCTCTCTCTTCTACCTCTTTCTCTCTTATTTTTAGATTTTTTTTCTTTCTTCTTATTTTTCTCTTCTTCGCATCTTAATGTTTTGCAAGTTGTCTAAATTAGGGGGACACTCACATTTCTTGACTCCGAACATATGACAACACAAAATTCCATCGGATTCAAATAATTGCATGAAAATTGAAGATATGTTAGTCTTTCTGGTAGTAAACCACAATCCCGTTCTCATCCAAGCCTTCCAAATTTGGAAAATTTGTAAACACTCAGGCTCGTCATTGTTACTTCCAGGTAGCACAGAATTAATTTTGGTTCCTTATTATCTCATTTCTTATCAACTTGTAAATATGGTGATAAGAATGGAGGTAGCATGTTCCTCTAGAAGGAGTGGGTGTGAATTCTCCGATTTAAAGTGGTATTCCCATTCTTATTTCTCAACTTCAATAGGGGATATTTTAATCTTGCGGAACACACTTCACTAACTTCATACCTCTACCAATTCCATCCTTCAGGTTCTTCTGCATTGCCTCAACACATTGTGTGGTGGTATTCTCACCAAAAAACTGCCCCGGGCAATCTCTCAGCTTTCAAGCCCCCATTCTTTTTCCGTTTGTGAGTGCCGTGGATTTGATCCAATCGCCTTTTAGATCATGTGTATCTCTGCATATGTTGTCAATGTTGGTCGAACGCCACTATTGTCAAACCACCATGCACATAATAGCTGAACTCCCTTACAATTTATGGGTTATCCACATTGGAGTTCACATTCCTCATAATGTGCCATGAACATAAACGATGATGTGCGTAAGGAAAAACTTCATCAATCGCAAAGGAATTTGTGTGACATGACAATGTTAACCACCAACATGCAAAGGGCGGGAGAGGTGAAAAGAAAATCAACAACTTATTTGCTTACTTGTAACTCTTTGTGCAGAAGAGGACATTAGAAGGACAACAAGCGTAGATATGCCTGAAACTTTAGAAAGACCTATTTATAAGCTTAGACAGACCTTAGAAACCATCAATAGCAATTCAAACTGAATCAATGGTACTAAAGCCTAAGAACTGAGTAAAACTGCCCAAATGGAAAAAAAAACAGAGAAACTGTTATAAAAGTTGGTCTCCTGCCAACTGGTCTGAGATTTGATCATGCCCAAAGAAACAGAGAATTGAGGCCCAAAACATGAAATCAACAGAAAATAAAACAGTATGCCTTAGAGGTCAGTGCTTCATAAAGTCCACATTTATCCTGAGCAGTGTAGATGGGCAGTTTTGCTCAGCCACACGATCAGTTCTCCTGGTTGATTTTTTTCTTCTTCCCTCCTCTCCTTTCTCTTTCTTCTTCCTTCACGGCCCCAATTTTTTCCTCTCCCTCTCTCTCCTTTCTCCTTTCTTCACAGCCGACACCCCCCCCCCCCCTCCCCTTTTTTTTCTTCCACATCTCTGCAATCCTATCATTGGTATAGCCCTCCCCCACTCCACTCCCTACACACCCAACGGCAGCCACATGACTCTCTCTCTCTCTCTCTCTCCACCCCAGCCAAAATCCTGCCATAAGACAGCCACATCCCATACGGTCACAATCCGGGGAGGTCGTCCTCCTTGCACCGGTCGTCATCGTCTAATACAGTCCAAGCTGTCGAGTTGTAGTAGTATGTCATCGGTGTCATCGTCGTCTACCATCAGTGCTTGTTTGTCATCGCCGTCGTCTACAGCCCATGGTCAGAGATTGTGGTTGTGGTTGGAAATTCAGTGAGTTTTTATTGCAGATGAAGAATAGAAAAAAGGAGGTTGTAGTTTGTGGTTGGACTGGGTGCGATTTGCAGACGACGAATAGAAAAAGGAATGAAGAAAAATAAGAAGTCTGCAGAATGGGGAAGAATAGGATACAGCGTGTCATTTGTTAAAAGAATGAGGTCGTATGGGCAATTTGAAAGTTTCATTTAAGCTTCCGCATGCTTCTCCCTGGCAGCAGATTTCAAAAGCAGGTGGAGACCTGCTTCTGCTTTTTAACTTTGTATGACAGCAACTTATTAAATCAGCAGCTTGGATTTGTTTTACCAGAAACACCTAAATCTTCAAAACTTTTTTTCAAAGCTGCTTATTTTTTAAGTTAAGCAACCCCAGAACCAGCCTTTAATGTCAAGATCAACCACCTTCTCTTCAAAAGCATCAACCGTCTAAAAGTACAACATTTAAGCAATGTGATACTTGATTGCGGTAGACATAGGCTTCACTTCCAAATCATCCATTGTCATGTACATAACGTCAGTCTTGACGTATCCTCCCTTGTAATTTTGACGCACGTCACTCCAGTAGGTTTTGGTGGAGGAGCAACATAAAACACCTGGGTGGATATTTTGAGTGAAATGCAGGTTGGACAAGGTGTTACAGGACGATCAGAAATATGGCGCTTGCAATTTACACAAGGTAGAACCGTTTAGGGCATTCGATTCATTGTTGGCTGGCAATTGAAGGATGTTACGCGCAAGAAATTGTTGTCTTGGGTTTCAGCAGGGAGTCTTCGTTAAGATTGGGTTGCATGTATGTGTCACTGAGATTTTCGAGGCTCTTGTAAAGTTTGCCTAAGCAACCAACCATGCCACCATTAGAGAGGAGAGAGCCTAGTCACAGTTGCAAAATGCAAGGACAGAAGAGTGAAGAGAAAAATCCACAAATTCCTTGCTTGCTTCAGCAAAACAGAACTTTGTTGCTTTTTGTGTCAATCCAGGAGCTTCAAACTCACAGTAGCGATGTTGGTGGTAGCCATTCAGGCAATATTGAGGACAGAGGAGAAGGGCAGCATATGCTTAAGCGTTTGAAAAAAAGGACCATTTTTATAGGCTTAAGAAATTGAAGTTGTAAATTCAAAAAAATTAAAAATGGAATGGTGAATGGATCATGAAGTGGTACTGGAGTTGGCATCTTGAAGCTGTATATATGGGGATGTTTGTTTTTGATAGGGATGATGTATTTACCTTTATTTACAGTGTTGTTATTTTGGAGGTATTCTCTGGTGTAATAAGAGTAAGACCCGGCTGTGTATATATGTAATGTAATGGCATTCGCCTGCTTTAAGGGACTTTAAACTTCTCTTTCATTTTCACACTCTGTGCACTAACTAGTAGTTGATTTGGTTAGCTGAACTCCAGCTTATCTCAACGCTGATACAAAGAGATCAGATTCTGCTTTCTTCTTCTCTAAAAGCGAAAAGTATGGCCGCGCGGCTAAACTGTTTAAATATAATATATTAAAAGAGTATAGCTGCACGGCTGTGCTTTCCTTTTTTAAAAATTTTGCTCCTGAATTTGACTCTGCCTAATTCAAATGAATCTTCATATTTATGTGGATATTGTTATGATACTTAAATTCACATTGTAGCCAGCCAAGGCCATCAAACGTTGTTCCATGCAGCTGGTTCTTGATCTTTGCCAGGGTTGGGCTTGGTGGAGTGAAGCATGAAGTTGCATGCTGCAACAGCCTCTGCAACTGTGACTCACAGTCTCTGAGATAAATCCATCCTTGACATGTTTTCTCAGATCAACTCTGACTTGTTCATCTTCTTCATCACCTCGCTTCCTGGGTTCGCCAGTACAGGACTTGATTTAAATAGAGACAAAATTACAGAGTTATATAAACAGATGAAATATAAAAATTTCAAAGGAATGATAAAGTGAAAGAGACTGTTGCAGATTTTTGAACCTGGAGCCCCTTCTGTCAACAAGCTTTTTGACCTCTTCAAACATGCTTATCCCACTTGTGTCTATGTTACCAACAGCTTGCAAATTAAACCAGAAAACAAATTAATTTCAGGGTAAAAAATGTCACATTAATTTTCTTTATACACATATGCACTATTTGTTTTCCCTTGGTTACCAGTCATATCCAATATCACATATTGTAAGCTACTTTCCCTTGCAATTTAATCCCTATCTTCCTCATCATTTATCCACCTTGTAATCCTGAAAACAAGTAGGACATTGGGTCAACTTCCAAATTATTATTTTTAGATTTTATTATAACATGCAAGAGTGTTCAGGTTTAATTAATTAGTACCTTTCTCTTAAGGAGTTGGTATTTTGAAGTGATGGGAGCATCAATCTCAAGTATGAGAATTCCAGGAACATTGCTTGCATTGGGATACTGCTCAAACATTTTCTGTAAACCATAAAAAAATTGGAAAGTTTACTTGAACGAAACTCTTTGGCCTTGCCACAAACAAAAGTATCCTGATCACAGATACAGGCACTAATCCACACAACAGGTGAAACGTGTGGACCTCCACAGAGGTGAATTGCAGTTTGATAATACTATTCTTCTGAGGCCAAGCGCTGGCGGCTATTATAATAGCAGACAGCACAACCAAGTGTATTAATGGAACAGAGAGTGAGGAACAACAATGTGAACATAACCGCAATTGCCATGACAACGTTTGACATTGCCATCTTGCATCCTGCATTGTAGTTAACTGCTGACGTGGGAAATGGCACTGAAAATTGATGAATTTTTGCTTAATTAGCAACATGAAATGAATCTAATTAAGATTAAACCCCTTTAATTTAATTAGTATTAAATGTGTACGATGAGTGATCAACATGTCGTGGCAAGGTAGCCAGAAGTGCAAGAACCAGCAGAGCATACATCATCCCAATGGCAATCATTCTTGTCCCCATCAATGTGGTCATTCTTGAACATGGAAAAGCTTCTCCCTACTGCTATTCCTTCCTGCACATAGCAATTAGGAAAACCCACAATCCATTAATTGTTATAATTAAGAACGGTTGCCAATACAACATGTTCTTTTCGGTGATCAACTGGCCTAAAAAACATCAGTAACTAAAGAATTATGTTAATTACTTGGGGCGAGAGCTATGACTTCCAGTTTTGAAAGCTGTTGTCAGATAAGAGAACACAAACAGAAGGTCTCCAAAGGACATTGAATTAAGTCCCTTCTTCAGCTTTCCTATCTGACAATATGATATCCACAGCCAGAAAAATTCAGGCATTAATTAAAAATTGTCAGTATAGGTAAAAACCAAAATACAAAAAGCTTTTACAGGCTAAAATCTCTATTGCTCCCTCTAGCAATAATCAAAAGCCAGTTTTCTTATCACGGCCATCAGAAATTGAAGCGAGTTTCATAATTGAACTAAAGTGGGGAATAAAACCGTTAAACTCCGCCTCACGGCCGCCTAACTACCGTAGGCCGATTAACAGAACAGCCTAACTGAACAAAAGCATAGTTTATAGGTTTTGAGCTCCAATTATGAACATCATTACCGAATTTAACATTCCAACAAAATCCACCACACCTGCTAAATGTCCCTGTGCATAGATTTTCCAAAATAAACAAAATATAAAGATAATAATTCAAGTTAAAACTACAAGTAATTAGAATGCACTCCACTAAAAATCAGAAGCAGAGTGATTGGAGCTCCAAGCTTAGTGAAAAGAAAAACCTTGGGTTGAAGAAACTATCCCACAGTTCAAAGTCTGCGGCTTAGGCTAAACAAACCAGACTTAAGTTTTTCTTCAATTTCCTTACTTTCTTGCTTTTCTTTGATTTCTTGGGAGGCTCCATGAGAGCTCAATGAGGAATTTCCGCCTTATTTTTGGCCTTGAACTAAAGATTTTGATGGGAAGTATGATTCAGGTGAAGCGAGCCGGGCAGAGGGGGAATGTAAAGCATGTATAGTTTTTGGCCTTTTTTTCACTATCTATTTAAATATTATATTTTATATTTAAACGGTGTAGCCTCCTACTTTTTCCGAAATTAATGGTATCACCGTCGGCTGCTCTTGGGGGGTGCCTTTTTTACAATACAATAGGCTATACCTAGGTCCTTTCTTCTATTTTTCAGGATATACTGTTTTTTGAAAAGTTTTAAAATTAATAGTATAGCCGTTGGCTAAACTCTATTTTTTCTAATTTTTTTCCCTAGATTAATAGTCTAGTCGCACGGCTGTACTCCATTTTTTTAATTTTAATTCCAAATACAGTATAAGCCGCGCGGCTATACCGTTAAATATATATTAAAAGAGCGCGGTGTTTTTAAATTTTTTAAAAAATAAATAGTATAAGCCAGCCGGCTATACCTCGCTTTGTAATTTTTCTTAAATTAATAGTATAGCCGCACGGTTATATTCCAACTAATAGTGTAACAGCACGGTTATATGTTAAAATACAATATAGTAAAATAGGTACTGTTGATACAGCTGTATCAAATACGTATTGTGGTGGTAGTGTATGTGAAAGATGTTACAAACATGATAATGGATAATGGAAGTGAAGCCTATGTCTAGGCATCGATCGGTTTCGTTCTTTTGCTTTTTGTTTTTTGGTTGGAGGTATTTTTATCTTATTCAAAATGATGATTTTCTTTTCGTGAATTCTAGGGTCTAAAATTGCTGAAGGCATCGTTGGAATCCAATGCAGTTCTCACCCAATGTGTTCCTTTGTGGGCAGTTAACACCATATCCTTTTCAGCCCATTGAAGTTCCTTTGTGGATGATTTCAAGGCTTACACTGAAATTTTTTTTTAGAACATTTGGAGTAGGGTAAAAAATTCGATCGCAATCGACAAGCCGTTGATCATTGCCAAATTGGGATATGACCTTGCAGGGTTTCCCATCAGGGAAGGCAATTCAGTCACTGAACCTTACATTGTGAGCCATAGCCTTCTCCTTGGAGTCCTAGCCCATCCACTGTTGTTGAACTTTACAGAGAAACAAGGTGGACAAAGTGGAATTAGTCTTATAGGAGAATACGTGGAGTCTTACTCGGAATCAACAGAAGACAGAGCTGCAGTAAAGATAAATTTGGACTTTGAACTTGGATGGTACACGGAGCCATTGGTATATGGAGATTATCCAAAGAACGTGAGACATTTGGTCAAGGAAAGGCTGCCCATTTTCACTAAGGAAGAGAGAGATTGTTGAAGGGTTCCTTAGAATTTGTTGGCATCAATTCTATATGGTAAAAACGACCCTGCAACTCCAAAGAAGCCAATCTGCTACCTCAACGATCCTTTAACTCCAAAGAAGCCTCAAGATATGTCTATACCTTTAGATTCGGGCTTTACTACATAGGGTACAGAAAATCATCAAGCGCATTCCCAAAGAATCTACTAAGTGGCTCCCTAAGTCCTAAAAGGGTGAGAGAATAGAGATCAAGCTCTAGATGCATGTTGATGAAGACCAAGTTCCAATGTTGAGTTTCATTGGCACAATGCCCTGTACCACACAATGTTGAGGTTCACTCCAATAAAGGCGACGTTTCAGTGCTTCAATTCTCAATAATATACAGATTAGGCAATACCAAACAAATATTGCAATATGCTGGTAGTTTGTCTTCTTCATCACTAGTTCAATGTGGCAGCAACCTCCAACCCTAGTGTGGGCAAAGAAGTTGTTGATTGTTTTTTAACTATCTGTCTCTGCATGTTGGCCGTCATTAGGCTCATCTGAGTCCTCTCTCCAACGGCATCGTTGAAGAAACCTATCCACCAGGTCAGAGTCTGCGACTCAGGCTCCACTGGAGGCTTTTCTTCAATTTCCTATCTTTCTTGCTTTTCTTTCGTTTCTTGAGAGGCGCATGAGAGCTAAAATGAGGAGATACTACACCTCTTTTGGCCTTGAACTTGAAGACTTTGATGGGAGGTGAGATTCAGTGGAGCGGAGCAGCAGCGAGAATGCAAAACTTGTATAGCCTTTTTCGGTCTTCCGTTGTTTTTTTTTAAATAAATAGTATAGCCGCGCGCCGTTTCACTTTAAATATAATATATTTTAATAAATAGTATGGCATCTTTTCTTCTTCTTTTTCTTTTTCAGATTTTTTTTTCCTTGATTTTCGGTTATCAGGGCTACAAGCTCAGTTGGCTGCCTATCCCAGGTATCTCTTTGAAGGAGTGTACAACAGCACCTGAGAACCATGTGCTTGCAGACGCCATCTCATAAACTAGACACAGAAGAATCAGAGGTAATCTCCATGTCTATCTCTGCAATGGGAAATTGGACTGAGGTGATGATCCATTTTTTAAAGCTTCAATACTCTCTTCTTTTTTCTATCTGGAACTTAAAGTTTTACTCCATTAATTTCCTTATCCATAATGGGTTAGCAGTTTTTTATTGGTCCTGCACATTTCTGTCCTCTTTTGAACCAGTATGAACTCTTCAAAATGATCTAGACATGCACCCATGAGGTCTCACTAATGCAATTATGTTCTTTGCTTCAATGCCATCGTGGGGTCTTCTAGCCAGGAAGTCTTTTGAAAGACTTGCTTTTTATATTAGAGTGAAATGCAGAGCCCAGTATTTGAATATATGGTTTATCTTCATAATTATGCAAGTTGTTTGTGGCTCCAGGATTCTCTTTTGAACTTGCTTTTATTTACTTTTGAGGCCTCAAATTTCATATATATATTTATAATAAAAGTGGTACTTCAATTTTGGGAAATTTTACGGAAAAGTAAGCTGGTTTTGTCTACATTGGGCTGGACATGAAATTGTTCAGCTTATGGCTTATGGCATGTTGCATTTGATTTCAATAGTTCAATGGTGCATGCGATTTTGGATATCATTTCGAATTTGACACATCTATATTCCACTTGTATCCAGGATGACTTTCTGCATGCTGAAATCTCTCATTTGGATGGAGATCGAGTGGCCATGGTATCAGATGGTGTTTCAGACTTGCAGGATTTACAGAGAGAAGAATTAAAGCTGTTGAAAAGGCAATGGTGGAAAAGGAAAGTCATTTTTCCGCTAATCAGGTAGAAAAGAAATTCGGGGATGGGTTGGTAACACTATTGAAGAAGAGTGAAATATCTGGCTCAGGAAATGAAATTCTGACAAAAAGACATAATTCTTGATCAGATATAGAGTGTTCATCCAATGGGATAAGCAGAAGAGACACCATAGAGGCTGATGGTCAGATGCTTGAAGTTGCGGGAAACCACTGACCAGGATGCCAGCATTGATTTGATGGTTGGCAAAGGCCAGAAGGTGGCCGCTGTACCAACTGACCACAGTCAGAATGAAGCAGTAAAGGAACACAGATAAAATATCCTCTTCAGAATCATTGGTTGAGAGGAATTGGGCATGGACAAATTAGAGATCTCTAAGAGATTTACAAAGCCCCGTCAGAGAGGCAACAGAGAAAAAGGGATTCTAGAAAGACTTGATTCTGATGTACAAAAGTTGACAAACCTTCAAATAACCGTGGAAGACCTGAAGAGGAAGGTGAGGAGTTACTGAAACTGCAATTTCTTCTTCTGAAACTTGATGGTGAAAAGGAAAGCAGAGGATCAACAAGGATCACGGAGCGGAAGACAAGAGTTCTTCTGAGGGAAATAGAACCAACCAGAAACGCAAGAAGGGCCCTTCTGTGCATGCATTCAGCCCCCAACCAAGGGAGATTGAAGCAAATGGAATTTCATGGTCCCATGGTATAGTTTTAAAGCAATGATGAGGCATTAGTTTTGTCTCATTGTCCATAAGGTTTTTCTTTTTAGAGAGCTCTACTTGTTTTGCCATATTTTATAAGAGGAGTATTGGGTCAGGCATTGGTTTTGGATCCTGCTGTGCATGCCAGGCCCCATCTTCTATTCAAAGGAAACTCACTCTGATGGTGTTTGCTTTGTTTATCATATTATTTTCTTTTACATATATTGCTGCTTGTCTTACTTTTTGTTACTCGCGAGTTGTATGCCGCAACTTAAAATAAAAATGTCTATTTTTTGCGGGATATCTTTGGCTTTAAACTTCTTTGGTGTTATAAGTTCTCGTAGACTCTGACAAAATGAGCTTCCATTCTCTTCCAATCCGCCATACAAGATGGCTGATTCACAGTCTGTCAAAAACATGCATACATTTCTTTTATGCAAGTCAATGCGAAATAAGAGAAGCAATTCAGCATTTCATGTCATGTATGGCTGGTGCCGGTGAAATTGCCAAAGCAAATACTTTTACAGATTGAAACAGTTCCAAACTTCCAACTCATTTAAACCAAACCAGACTGGCAGAACAAGAATCACTTTGGTGCAACGGTTTGCTAGCTGTGCAGCAAGTGTTTCACTAGGATATCCCTCATAGTCCTCCCCAACGGATCAACTTTTCCTACAGCATTGTTCGCCATATCCCGAGTCATGATGACCAGATAAAGCAACATCTGGTTATAATATATCTCCACTGTCAATTCTTATATTGTGAAGTAAACAACATACCAAGATGATGCTAGGAAGTTTCCGCTTATTGGGTCTCCACATGTGACATGACCTTGTTAAGGATTCTCTTACAAGTGCCCCTTAACTGCAAGAATGCGTTACTGCAAGTGACCTTGCAGCCCCATGCATTGCATTGAAAGCGGACATGGAAGCTGGGAGGCCATTGCTTTCATAAGGAGTTATGAGCCAGGGAAGCAGAGGATAGCCAACCCCACCAACTAAGTATTCTCAATCTCACTCCTCCAGATAAAGTTCTAACATTTTCATTCAAACGCTGTCCACCTTCACAGAGCTTGAAAAATCCTGAACACTTTAAAAGTCTAGACACCGTCATGCCCCTAGGCCAACCAGTACAACTTTCAAGAAACCTCATCTCATGGTCAACAATTCCCTGCAAGAGCCTGCTGTAGTTGTCTCAAGGTCACACCAATCGTCTGATGTTTCATCGGTAGGAAGGGTAGTAATGACATGTGTACCGTCTATGGCTCCACAACTATTGGGCAATCCAAAGGCTTCTTCAAGTTTGGACTTTCTTTCTTCCATTCTGTTGGAATCAGGCCACTTGAGATAGTGCTTGGCACGTTCTTCCAATGCTTCAATGAATCTCCAAGTCACCTGAGAAACTGTGGACTGGCCTACCCCGAAGGCAGCTTCCACTGAGACTTGAGACTCACTGGATGCCAACCTTCTCAGGGCATTGCAGCCTGTTCAACACTAAGAAGCCTTCCTTCTATGTTGATGAGACCTGACAGTGGCCTCGGCACAAGTTCTTCTCTTACAAGGGAACAGATATAGTCAAAAGTCTTCTTAGAGACCTAAAGAAATACTTAAAACCTTCCTCCTCATCATTGCATAGTGAAGAATATGCACAGATGAATTACATCACCAAAACAGAATAAAGTCAAGTTATCATGGAAAGTTCAAAACAGAAATCAACTCGAAAAAAAAGTTGAAAAAATCTTCAAATGAGGAATTGCCACATTCTTTTTCCCTTTCTTTTTTTCTTTTTAATTTTTTTCTTTATTTTTTGTTTTTCCGGTCTTTGTTTTTGGATCAAAATGCCCCTCAACAAAGTAATAAAAGTGATAAACCACATGAATCAAAACCTTTTATTTATCAATAGTAAGTTTCTTCAAGGTTAATTATACTAATTAAACATTAGCTAGATTAGCATATCATTAAGTTACTTGAGAACCATAGCTGCCGCGCACCATGACCCAATGGTCTTCTCAGTCATTCCACCACATAAGCTGCAGATCACAAATATGAAAAGTTTTTAAAGTCAAGAATTACGCAAGCAAAGCAGCCATGACTAAATTGACTTTGGTAAATTGTTAAATTATGAATCTGAGATGACATACATACCTCCGCACTTGTAACCCCTCAGGACGTCCAGCAATTTTGCAGCGTTTAGGAACGGTGCCGGCAACTGCGGGGTTGAGCCCAAGGCTCTTGGCTTCTTAGAAAGGATGATGGCACAAAGGCAGCTTGTGCGGATCTTCTGCATCAGATCACAGCACTTGGGAGGAACCTCCACGCTCTTATCCTGTGAGGAGGGTGCACAAGATGCTAGCTTGTAGATCAGCACCTCCGGGTCCAGCTGCCCCGCTCCCAGCCCCTCCACCGCTCCCCAATTATTGCCTACAATTGCAAACAAACCCACCATCCACATGTACCTCAATATTAAGCCTCCTCCCATTTTTTCCTTTCTACAATTCTTCTGCTAATGCATGACTTGAATCACAACTTCTTTCAATGACTTATTTAAATGAAAGTTCAGGTGACTGAAATGGCGACCATTAAGTCGTCCACTACACACCACAAGAATAAATTTATTTTACTGGAAGTTAAGACATATTTTAAATTAAGAAAGGTGGTTGGTTTGGTGGTGGCATATTTCTTAAGAAGTCAGAGGTCGAACACGCTCTGTAACGCAGGGCCCAATTTGGGACAAGCTTTAGGCTCCCGGCAGAAACCCGAAATGTCAGGGGTAATCTACTGGGTTGTGGTTAAGGCTTAAAAGTGTCACCCATAGTTTGAAGCTCATCAGGACCACCTCGTGTTCGACAAAAAAAAAACATATTTTAAATTAAAATGAGACAATTTCTTTGAATTTTGATAGAGAAATTGCCTTTAAATTCAAGGTCTTGAAAATTTCCTTTGAATTTTGATAGAGAAATTGCGAGGCAATGTCCTATATATCAGTACTATTGTTGGAGTTGCTTGATTGATTGGAATTGGAAGTGCACTATTAATACTGTGCTTAGTGGTTGACTGCAATGGAATTATCCAGTCTGACCCAGTATTGGAATAATGCTGTTATTGGAATTATAGTTATGTTTAGAGCATTCGTTCAGTCGAACTTTGCCATGGTAAGGGGGTTGGGTACACACTATTCATGTGAATACTGCGCTGCCATTGCACTTTTTTATATGTGTTCCAGGTCAACCCTTGTCATGGCAACTACTATTCATTTTTTTTGTTTTTTTCACAACTTTTTTTACTTAAACAATTATTTTGGATAATATTTCGGGTAAGATTTTTGGGTTCCTACGTGTCAATACTATTCATATCTAGATAAAAAATTTTCGGTTTTACATTTCAGACATTTCAAAATTCAAATTTAGATAAATTTCAAATTTCAGATACATTTCAAAATTCAAATTTAGATAAATGTCAAATTTCAAATTCCAAATTTTAGATAAGATTTTCAGCGTTAAAATTGCGCCACGTGTCATCTCTATCTGCCTAAATTATTCTATAAAACCAAGAGGCTCACCTCATACCTCCCACACCATATCTTCTCTACATTTCCATTTCTAAAATTTCCATATCTCTCTACATTTCCATTTCTCATATTTTAGATTTCAATCTCCATTCTCAATGGCAGACATGGAAGAGGTTTTGGAGACAAGAACGAGAACTAGAGAAAGAATGCATAGAAGAGCTGCAAGCAAGAGGGTGGAGAAGAACTAGATGAGCAACTTGGCATAGCAATGGCTTTGCTTGAGGAAGAAAACCATAGCATTCTTGGGGTAAGAATCTTCTAGAAGATTATTTTATCCCACAATCTATGTACTTGATGTCATTTTCGAGCAAGATAAATCGCAACCCCATTTTGTTCAATAAAATCATACATGATATTTGCAATTATGATGAATACTTGTTCAAAAGAAAAATGCTCCTGGAAATTTGGGACTTCTTCCGAGCAGAAATTCACGGCGTGATTACGAATGTTAGCGTATGGGTCATCTGCGAATTGGTGGATGAGGTTGTCTAAAATGGGGAAGTCCACTATTTTGGAGGCCTTGGTGCGATTCTGTGATCAAGTGGAAACTCTGTACACCAGGGACTACCTCGCGACCTACGCCCAGGAACTCCCAACGGCTTCTACAAAACATGAGATTCGAGGAGTTCCTGGAAATGATTGGCAGGCATTGGCTCCATGCATCGCAATGGAAAAATTGTCCAACTTGCTGGAAAGGGGATTACCGGAAAGAAAGAGGCAGAAATCAATCATCCTTGAAGCGAGTTCCTCGATTGAATACGTGGTTTGCGATGCCTTCTTCCTAGTTGCCCGGATCTCAAAACCGATTTGAACGTCTTAGGTCAATCCCCGGTGTTTAATGATGTATTGAGTGGTGAAGCCCCAAATGTCACATATGAAATCAACCATACCGTCTACCAAATGGGTATTATCTGCCAACGGGAATCTACCCAAGGTGGACCACATTTGTCAAATCAATTCCCACATCCCCGATCTCATAAGCAAAAATTATTTGCTACCTATCAAGAGGTTCCGGAAAAGATGTGGAGAGGTGCTTTGGTATCCTCCAAGCGCGGTGGGGTATTATTAGGGGCACGGCGTCTATTTGACGAAGGTGCTTAGGAGCATAATGATGACTTGTATGATCCTCCACAACATGATTGTGGAGGATGAGTATGATTATTTAGCTGATGAAGTGTATGAGGCAGATCCCATAAACACGGCCTTGACATGAATTTATGAAAAACTCATGGGGCCAAATGGGAGAACCAAGTGGAACATGAACCGTTGGTTCGAGATGGTAGTTTCATGCCCCGTATGATTGATCGCTACAAGGAGATACAATCGTCGTATATTCATGAACAACGTCAAGTTGACTTGATGGAGCACTTATGGGCGGTGAAAGGCAATGAAGGTGAATGAAGTGAAGTGAAGACATTTTTTTAATTTATTATGTTGATGTTGTATTTTTAGTTATGCTTTGTTTTTTTTAATGCTTTGGTTGTGGTTTGATTTTTATGTATGGAATGTTTTGAATAAAAATGAATTTTGTTAAATATTTTCTTTATTCACTAAAAGAAAATCAATACCACTAAGAAAACAAAATACATGAATTACCACTAATTTATTAAACAAAAAAAAATACAATGAAATAAAAGGCAAGCAAACTAAGAAATGAAAGGCAAGCAAACTAACTTAATGGTTTTGATCATTTAACCAATTCGTGTTGCTAGGTCCATCGTCAGGAAAAACTTTCGTCTCATAACATCCCTTCGTTCTAACTTCCAAAATTGTTTTGATTAGGGGACATATGGCTTGTATTCATGGCCATGGTTTCCAATCCTTTTTTTCAATGTTTTCTTGGCGTACATTGTAACATCCCGGTCCTAAAAAAGAAGTAAAATAATTGAATTAAGAGGAAATAAATTGAAATAAACATTAAAATAAAATGATTTAAATTAATTAAGGTTTTTGAGAAATTTAAAATATTATTGAATATAAAAAGGGTCAAAACGGTCATTTTAAGTTCGGAAAGGGGATTTGGGACTTGCGTTTGTACCGATGGCGTAGAGCTCGTGCGATACGAGTTCGTAGACATGCAGCATGCCCAATTCCAATTTGTAACGAAGGAGGAAAGTCTGAAAACGAAAGGGACATAAATGGAATTTTAACCGCAGTTTAATATTTTTCTCTTCTCCTTCTTTCTCTCTCTCCCGTGCGACCAGGTTTCCCCCTGCAATTCGAACACAGTCCACTATAGCAACAGTGACTGTTCGACTCCAGCCTTCATACACCGTCGTCTCACCGATTGGCCATGTCACTTTCACGAAAAATGTTCCCTTGTTCTCCTCTGTAAAACCCACCCAAAACCCCGATTTAATTCGTTGGCGAGGAGCTCGATTCGATGCTTAGAAAAGGGTAAGTTTTTCCGCGAATTTCACGGGTTCGGACAGCCAATTCCGGTCAAGTGAGGTATGTAAATTCATCCCCTCATCATGCTCTATCTGTTTATGTAGGTATTGTAGACCGATTTTAAGTTTTTTTATATAGTTCAAAATACC
The DNA here is from genome assembly GCA_018703695.1 of Prunus fruticosa. Taxonomy (NCBI): domain Eukaryota; kingdom Viridiplantae; phylum Streptophyta; class Magnoliopsida; order Rosales; family Rosaceae; genus Prunus; species Prunus fruticosa. Next base: position 19,396,036 of record CM031923.1, read on the forward strand.
CAATTTGGCCGACGATTTCGAACTTTGTTTCGGCTCATTCCGGTTAGTTTTTGGCCTTGGTCCAAGAACAAAAGTAACTCCAAATTAGGTGTTTTACCTAGGGTAGGAAGTTTGGAACCAAGATTTTAAAATTTTTCCGACGAAGCGTTATCGCTTTGGACACCCAAGCTGCCAGCGCGTGGGCCGTGCGTGGGCACTGTAGAAGGAGGTCATTCAGTCCTAAAATGATCTCCTGCTTGCCACAGGCGCGTGACAATTACGGAACTCAATTCAGATAACATTTGAAACCCAGAAACAGATTTTACATATTGTGTCATTTTCGGGTTTGATATGTTAAACCGTTGCATCACGATGATTTTAAATTATGTTGATTTAGGTATTTCTAGGATAGTGTAGGAATTCGCGGATTAGGAATCGGAGCCCAGATGTTCCGATTTAAATAGTTAAAGTTTGTGTTTTACATTACCCCGTCCAAATCGTCAATAAGCGAGCAATCCGACCGTCCGTTTCGGACCAAACTTGAAGGACATGTATTCTAGACCTTGTGGAACCCATAGGAACTTTGGAATTGGGAAAATGGAGGTCGTGGGCCCCGTGGGCCCGATTGACCAATTTGGAATGTTTGACCATTCGTTAACCATGAGTTTCAGAGGTAGTTTCACACTTCGAAAAGTATTATGATGACCTTGTAAACAAGTCTTAATTGTTATTTGAGTTATTTGGATTATATTAGAAATATGAGCTTGTTTATAATATCTTATGCGATTTTTGGATAATATTTGATAATTGAAATTATGAAATGAATAATTATGGGATACTCGATTTGTAGAGTTGTGAAAGTGAGTCTTGGGACTTGGTTATGATTATTAGGAAAAGAATGGGTATTGCTTTCAAATAAATGGCATGGTTTTGAGATGGAAATGTTATGCATATGAATTAAATGGTTTATTGTAATGCACTTTATATTTAATAGTTGAGATTATTATTTGTAAAATATTTGTGATATATTTGTGGATTTGATATGTTCGAGGGTCTTGGAGTTTATGTATATAACATTTGAGAAAACACTATCTTAGGTACTTCCCCGGTTATGGGTTTTATGTTTGTGAGTTATTTGTCTACTACGAATATGTATTTTGTTTTGGGAAAATTGAACTAAGGATGGGAGTATATTGATATAATATTTATATAAGGATTACGAACTCCACCATCATACGTACCTCCCCCTTGGATGATGATATTTGGAAACGGTGGATATGGACATGGGATACATGGAAATGGATATTTGGATATGTTTTGGATATACTATTCACACACGTGCCGGGTTTCGGGCGTGTGGGCTTATTTGGTCATGGATCCGGAATTGTGGAATGCGGGAAAATTGTGGATATGATATAAATATGACGGAACCGGGGCATACCTTAACGGGTGTCGCTTCTGACCCTTAATTGGGTAGTCTGCGCGTCAGGCTGTTTTCAGACGACGGGTCTTGATTCTTCGTCCGTACGGGCTGGCTGAGTTTCATCCCCATTGGACGGCTCGTCCCTAGCCACATAGTCCGTTGAGGGCTGATAATTGTGAGCTAGTCGACAATCCCTGTTGGATTGTTTCCCCTAGTACATGATGTGCAACATCGCATGTACCTCCCCTTGGATATTGATACATGGAAATTATGGATATGGTCTCGGATATGACGGAACCCTGGGCATACCTTAACGGGGTGTCACTAATTACTGGTCTTTTTTCAGCGTACGGGTCTTGATTCTTCGTCCGTCAGGCTGGTGGTTGCCAGTCCCCAGTTGGACGGCTCGTCCCTAGCCACATAGTCCGTTTGAGGGCTGATAAGTGTGAGCTAGTCGACAATCCCCTATCTGGATTGTTCCTTGGTACATGATGATGGTGAGAGGTGGGCGTTATTATATTACATATATGTATATGTGGTTTTGATTCTGGATTGAGATTTGTAGGGTTGTACTTTGTGAGTACCCTGTTTATATATGAATGTTTGAGGCCTGGATTGGGAAGTGTTGTACGGCAACATACGCCTTGAATAGGGTATGGTTGTAAGATTGAATGGATATAAATGAAAGAAATTGATGATGTGTTTAATGTACATACGCCTTGGATATGGTATGGTTACGGGATTGACTTTATAAAGAAAGATTTGAGAATTAGAGAATGTGTTCATTGTGTTTTTGTTGGATTTGGAATTGTGTCAGATCCAAAATGTATAGATGGTTCTGTTGTAAATAATTGTTTATCATTGGAGTTGTGACCGTTGAGAATGAGAACTACGTGTGGCTTAATCCCTTGCCCAAGGGTACGTAGGCAGCCTGGGGTCTCACCAGGTGTAGCTGCGAAGTATTAATGTGTTTAAAAGGTTTGTTCAATTCTTCATATGTGATTGGATTCCTGATGTGGTTCGATGTGATTGTTGGATTTGAATCCAATTTAATGATTTCTGTGGTGTTTGTAAAGTTGTTTGAAGACTTTAAGTACATGGTTTATGTAGTAATTGACTCGAGAATATTGTTGGTTCTGTTCTCAGAATTATCTGAAGGCCGGAGGCCGATTATATGAATTGCATGAAATTATATTGTGCGTGCTGCCTGTTGGGATATAAAAATGTGAATTTTGTGCAGGTTGAAATTTGGGAAATGTTCAATTTCCAGGGGAGATTCTGCCGAAATTTCGGTAGAAGTCTCGTGCCCTAATCCTTTTTGGGAAAAGAGGTTATAGTTTCAGTGAATGGGCTCGACATCGGGGTGATGTCGGGAATTCACAGGGATTCGTCTCAAGTTCCAAGGAATTTGGGGCGGGTCCTGCTGATACATACTCCTTTTCTTTGCGTATATACTCCCTTTCTTTTGCATATTCTAGTTGAATTGCCATATCATGCTCTTGTTGTTTCATATCCATTTCAATCCTCATGGCTTGGTGCTTTGAAATGCCCTCCAAAAATTTAGATGCATTCTTGGTAGAATTACTCCCTCTCTTCGCCTTCGCTTTTTCCTCCCAATAGGCTTAGGCTCCCTTTCGATAAGTGAGTCTTGACTCATCGGGGAATCCATAGGTGAATCCGATGCCGGTGTCTCATGGAGTGGCGTTTCGTTCAACACCACCTATGGACCCGTTAGAATAATTTGGAATCTCTTACAATTCTTCACTGCCTCCCAACATTGGGTATGAGTGAAGCTTTTTTTGCCTTGCCCAGTAGCACCAAACCACATTTGTGCTTGCATAATCTATAAAAAAAAATAATGGAAATGCAAGAAATTTTAACAATTTATTTGAAATGCAATAAATATTAACAAAATATAAATATTGCAAGAAACATTTAAATAAATATTGGAAATACAAGAAATATTAATAAAATATATAAATTGCAAGAAACATTTAAATAAAAATTAATGACATAGAAATTAATAAAACGAAAATTACAAATAATTTACCTCATTGCTAAGGTTTTCCCCACTTCTATGGTTGTTCATCGCTTTTGCCAAGGCATCTCTCCATTTCGCCAACTCTTTATTAAGAATTTTCCACCTACTAGATAATGTCATTTCCGTAAGGGTCGAACCCATTGCCCTTTCACAAAATTCCTGATGAATTTTTTTCCACATATGACAGAATTTCATCTCATTACCCGTTACGCGACAATGACTAATTTGGACCCAACACTCACACAACAAAACATCTTCCATCGTGCTCCATGCCCCTCCGATTTCATTAGAAGAACCCATAATATTTCCTAGAAAAAAATACAACTTGAAAGTGAAAAAACTTAATATTGAGTAGAAGGAGAAGAAAGTGTATGAGGATTTGGTGTTAAAAGTGAAGAGTATTTGTTGGTATTTATAGAAAACAAATTCAGTATTTTTTTTGTATTTTTTTTTTAAAAAATTCGATTTTTTTTCAATTTTTTATTGCACAAATATTCGTCACCGTTGGATTGCCGAAAAAAAAATGGAATTGGAAAGCCCAGCGCAAGCCACGTGGAAGAAACCGTTGGGGGACTGTAGTGGGGCGCGTCAATTAAAAAAATTTGAACTCCAGCGCTCAACGTCGTCGTGACGTCACCAAAACGAGTTTTGGCGCTCCGGCCAGCCTGGTCGCTAGGTCCCACTGCTTGGCCGGGCTGGGTTTTGTTGCTGGAAACATGTTTTTGGGCTTGCGCCCCCCCCCCCCCCCAACCCTCCCCTTGCCTAAGCTCTGGAAATGCTCTTATAGGCACGTGTAAGTTTTAAGAAAAATTATGAGAGTATACATTAAATTAAAATAATGAACAAAAATCTACTCTGTTAAATATAATATTACCTAGAACAGAAATATTAAAACCACAACACTTTTATTTAACTATGCTATTATATGAAACTTTATATTTTGTTAAGTTTTCGATGTGAAACTCGTGTATTCTTTAACACTAATAATTACATATGAACTTGGACATTAATTGATTGCCTTCCAATCAGCTGACTGATAGTATACTTAATGTTAAGAAGTTTCATAGTGTAGCCGAAGGCTATACTCCGTTTGAAAACATTTTATACTATTAACATACTCCGTGTTGTAAAATATTTTACGCCAATTACTAGTATAGCCTGTGTGTTGGTATCAAATATCAACACATCCCCAAAGCAACAATAATCGTGTAAAGAATGAGAATCTCTTCAAAATAAATTTTCCAATTTATTCTCCTCATCTACACTAAACATGCAAAAATAAATTCGGGTCCACTAATGCCTTAGCATTCATGTAGCTTATTGCTGCTTGTGCATCACTATCCAGTACTACTTGTCAACGCTCGAAATCCAACATGTTTTATAAATCCTTACTTGTGAACCCCACGTTCATGTATCCATCTGCTTGGTCATCCATATAGTCGTATGTCCAACTAGTTTTAAATTAGAACATTTTCTCATAGAAATAGATTGTGCAATGTCAGATTCCTTAACACATAGGTGGGAGTGAAGAAAAGGCACCTCACATGAGTGAGCAAGTCGGTACACATCAATTGCAGATATTTAGTAGAAGTATAAACATACAATTAATTATGAAGGATTTGCCATTATTGAGAGATTCTACGTTTCATAATTGTGAACAGAAAATTCAAAACCCTCCCAACCATATGGCAATTGCAGATTGGAATGCAAAAGGGACAAGTTGTTTGTCAATTAGAAGACTATATGATCGGTTCATAATTGTATATTATTTCTACCCTTCTAGCTTATGATTTGGTTATGTTTTTGAGTTAAACTTGTGCTTTTAATCCTTTTTGTATTTATCTTTCAGTTAATTGAGCTTTAGGTAACAATGATGGCTTTGGAGAGCATAATTCATGCAATTCAAGCATGTTAAGGCCTAATTTGGATGAATTGAAGAAGAGCTTAAAGACAAATTCATTATGGCTACAGCCCCCTGCCAGTCCAGTTCCGTAGGTCATATTGAAAGCTTTTTTTCAGCAACCTACATAGCTCTAATGAGGCCACATTCTTCATGAAAGTTGTTCCAATGGGTGTGTACTATAACATATCCAAAATTCAGCCCCATTGGATAAATCTGGAGTCCGTTACCTAGCAAACACAGAACCATGCTCAGGATGGATCTTATCAGCGCGGAAAATGAGATAGCAATTTGTTTCGGCCTTAACTTCTTCCTCCGACCTTGGATTGGCCCAAATAACATATGGCTGGAAAGAAGACATTCTGAACTTCAATTTAGATTGCTTAAATTCCTAATTTGATTAAGAGAAGCCCAAGTTGTAAGCCCTTGAAGTTGCTGGTCATGCTGACCTCAGCATGTGCTGGTTGGATGCTTGGTCATGGTGAGCTAGGCATGAGCTATCATTTCTGGTTGGAAGCTAGGTCATGGTGACATGAAGATGAGCTAGGGCTGCTGGTGGGATTTATTGGACAAGTGCATCAACCAATTCAAGATTTTCTAATACAAGTGCATCACCCAATTTAGATTTTCTAATACAAGTGCATCAACCATTTCAGATTTTATAAAACAAGTGTTGTATGCATTAGCCATATTGAATTCAGATTTTCACTTCCCCTAGGCCTATAAATAGGGAAGTTCTCTAAGCTTGTAAAAAAACCCCAAGGGGGAGCTCTCAAGCACTTCTCTAGAGCTCCCTTCCCTTATCTCCCTCAAATTCTCTTAGTTTCCCTTTGTAGTTCTCAATTGTTGTAACAAGATCCAAGTACTATAAATCTCAAGCATTTTTCCTTTCTCTTCTTCTATAAATTCTCCAAACACTTCTCTATTTTCTTTCAAAGTTCTCCATGCTCTAAAACATTTCCCAAACACAATTCTCATTCTCTTTCAAATTCCCCATGTTCTTAAACACATTCCCTTCCAAAAGTCTCCAAATCTCTCAAACACATGTCTCAACCCTTCCAAAATCCTCAAACCTCTCAAACACATGTTCTTCCTTCTCTTTCTCAAACACATCTCTCTTCTCTTCCAAAATCCCTTCTCTAAAGCTCTCAAACACTTTCCTTCCTTCCTCAAATTCTCTCTTTAATGTTCTCTTAGTTGTAATTTATTTTTCTTGTAATGTACATTCTTTCTTCTTGTTTTGTTTCTTTTGTTTTCATTTTTGTTTTTTTGTAGGAAAACCAAATTGGATCATTCAATCACCAATCCCTGTGGAATCGACCTCGCACTTACATATGCTAAACTACCAACGGCTCGTGCACTTGCGAGTATCACAAGTTGAGGATGCAGCTGAATCCATTTTGGTGCAGCTGAATATACGCAACACTAGAATGCAAATCGCACTACCTGTTTGTCAATTACTTTAACAAATCACATATTGTATCTGTTAGAAATGTGCCCTAAGAGCCAATACATTTGATGTAATCTCCTTATAATACATTTCATATATGATATATAAAGGGCAAACTTATTTGTTATCTTTTACATCGTGTAAAGAAACAAATGGCCAAGGTATGCTAAATAAGAGATAAAGTAATCTAAAGAAGATTAGATTCGGAGACCTTTAATCTCTAACTGTAGCATCCCAAAATGTTCCTAAACATAGGTTATCAAATGGGCATTGATAAACCGTCAAGATTAGCACATATTATGTATGCTCAATTGGGAGGATGGTTAGTCTCAAACCATTTGTGTAGTTGACACTGATACAAGTATGTGGGTGTTCATTAGTGAATGAGTACACTTAACGCGATCAACCGTAGTTCTCATATGGAGTATTTATCTACATGTCAAATGAGAACTCATAGTTGCAATAATGCAAATTAGTCCTTAGACCTGAGGCATCATGGTTGTCCTGTGATGCGTTATTGATCTTTGATAGCTCTTAAAGGCAAGTCGTAAAAGATTTGTCTTAAGTGTTGTTGGGATCTCTTAATTCATCATAGGGGCATGTGAATGTACAATAAGGAATCTCTACTTTCGATAGAGAAGGAGAATGTTTCAAGATGTGATTCAGTAAATCTTTGGCCAAAGTATTTTGAGCTTGATTTAGAAAGTTGTTCTTAATCATGTTCTTTTGAATCACATAAGGTTATAAATCATATTAGGGGTTTGACATAAACAATCCGTACCCTAATAATATGATTTGAAACATTGTATAAGAGAAGGACCGTATTGCATTGCAATTCCAACTGAATAGGTTCTTCATCTATTCTGGTTAGCTTGGGTAGCCTTGATATATTGCTAGATGTCACTCTTGGCTTGTGGAAGTCCTAGGATTGATTGTGATCGATCCAATAAAGGAAGAATTAAAAAGGGGTTTTAATTCCAGTTGGTTAGAAAGAGTTCTAATATTTTCCCACTGCCTTGCTAATTAGAACATAATGGATCGCACACCTTAAATGGTTAACTTTGAGTAATACAAATGAGAATGAGGAAATCAATTTGATTGATTTGATGTGAATGATTTACTACGTGTAAAAACGTATTTGGGCCTCCGTAATAGTTAAGGAAAGTCCAAATGGTTGGGTATCAAGCCCAATGGCTTAAGACACATAAATATTATGGTTTAAGTGTCATAAGGCCCAATTTTGGAAGCCCAATAGGGTTTGGCCGAAAATGGTTAAGTGAATGTGTATGGGAATTGTTTCCATAAGCTTATTAACACAAAAACACAATCCAACATCAACCAAATAGGTTTGGGAGATCAAAGAGAGAGAAAGGAGAGTTTTCAAGAGTGAAATACTTTCATTTTTCAAAGTGGTTTAGATTGAAACCAATCTTGAGAATCTTGCACTAGCATCCAAGTATTCTCAAGATACTTCTTCTCATCTCAAGGTTCCATTGGTGTGGAGACTTAGAGGCCATATACTTTTGTGGCTCACATGGAGGAGAAAGATCAAGGAGCAAAGATCAAAGATCAAAGAGGAGATCAACAAAGAGGAAATCATCAAGAGAAGACCAAACACAAATTGGTTCATATAATTGCTTCAAGGGTAATTAGATCTTATCCTTTCTCTTGAATTTTCATTTATGAAAAACATATCAATGTTCATGGCTTAAGATACTTGGAAGAAAGTTTTGTTTTTGAATTTAAACAACCACCTTAGACTTCCGCTTGAATTAATTTGATTAAATGCATGTTTAATATTCAAATGAACTTTGGAAAAATATTTTGAAATTCCTCCAGTATCTACATTCTCAAAATTTAAAAGGCTGCTAATAACATGGAAATATGCGTAAACTAATTGCAAAATTGGCATAATCAATTGGTAATTGGATTAAAATATGACATATTGAAGTGCCTATTGCATTTCCATTACCAAAATGCAAGGCTACAAAGTCATTGAGAAAAAAATGAAGAACGAGAGCAAAAAGGGGATTAGGGCTTTCTCAGTCCTTAAGAGTGGGAAATTGGAAGAGATTGAAGAAAAAAGGAAGGAAAAAGTATCAAAAGGAAGATCAGGTGAAGCGTGCATGATCAATCATTAAGTCTAAAAGCTGGTATGAGGCTACGATAACTTGTATTAGCAAGATTTGGAGTCAATTCTTCTTCCCAAAGATGTGTTGGGGTTTGGGTTGTGAAAAGCTTACCGCTCCATCTTCTAAACCTCACGGTGGAGCTAAAAAGATGGCGTTTGGGATTCACGATGCAGCATTTGATGATCTCCCTTTGGGAAGTGTTAATTTTTGATGTGGTTTGATTCTCTATTGTCTTGCATTAATTCTAATCACTTTAATCTTGTTTTTTCGTCTAGATCTAATGGCCAGGATCGATTCAGATTGAATAATTGCCCCATAAGCTGGAATTTCCATCTGTTGTTGCTGATATGGGAAGTATTCGAAGCAAATTATAACAACTAAGGTCAGATACCTTGTATCCCCTTCCGATATCTTTCCATGCATTGGTGGTTGGGCTTTACCTGTAATCATAGAGGCAGTCTTAGTTGGGCTATATTTATGGAAGTCAAGAACAGTTACCTCTATCGCTTACTTTCAGCCTCTAACATTCCTTTTAGTGCCTTATGTGCTTATCTTCACTACCCTTACCAAACCAAATTTTCCACCTCTCCTCTAGCATCTAGGGTCCAAGGTCACTGTGAGATTTTCTACTTGGTTGGGAAGGTCTTTGGAGTGCCTGTGAATAGCAGAGTTATTAGGCACAGGCTTAAGAGTGAGTGGAAGAACTTACAAGGGGAGGTTTCTATTGTCCACATTGGTCGAGACTGGTACAAAGTGGAATTCACCTCTGAAGTAGATGTTCTGTTCATTTTGGAAAACAGACCCTGGTTTGTCCAAGGGCAGATTTTTTGCCTTACAACGTTGGACTCCTGATTTCTTCCCCTTCTATGCTGTTGTTATTTCCATTGTGGGCTGGGTTAGAATCCCCTTTCTACCCCTTCACTACAAAGACCCCGAGGTTCTCTATGATCTGGTCTCTAATCTTGGAGACCCCATAAGTGTTGATTTGCAGTTCTGCTAAGAGTAAGCATGGTATGTTTGTCAAAGCTCATCTCATGTTGGACGTAACTAGGCCTCTGAAAAGATGCCTAGTCTTAGGGGAGAGTCCCAAGAAACTAGAATATTTGTGAGCTATGAAGCCCTCTTTGCGATTTGTTTCTATTGTAGCTAGAAAATGGAGAGAGGTCATGCTTGTAATGTCAAATCCTCTAACAAAAGTTTTTTGCAAGTTGAAAGGTTGGAGATTGAGCTTAATGTTTTCCCTAAGGATCTTGTCCTTAAGGTAGAAGAGCAGCAAAGACTAGCTGATGATGTCATCTTGGTTTTCCCATAGCTTATCACTGTGGATTCTTTTGTAGAAGAGAGCTCTGATCATGAGGAGAAATTTCCCACTGAGGTGCAAGACCCGAGGTGGACTGTTGTGGCTAACCGTAAAGGGAAAGCCAAAGTGCAAGAAAGGGATGGGAGAACCTTTAAAGAAGTAGCCAAGGGGATCAAAATTGGTGAAGGTGGAGGGTCCCATGAGGTTGGAGCTAAGTTCTTTGCAGCTGGCCACAATAGCAAGGGTAAGGAAAGGGTTGTTGTGATTGCCTCTGCCCAGTCCCAGAAGGAAGCAGTACATTTACTGGTTATGCTTACAAGAGCCCCAAGAAGAGAACTCGTGATGAAGAGGAAGTGGAAGAAGAGTCTGTTCCAAGTGTCGAGATCCGTGGAGAGTATCTGAGGGAGACTGATCCCTCGGTTAGTAATACCTCTAGCCCAAATCCATGAAGATGTTATCTTGGAATAGCCGTGGCAGTGCCTGGCCTGATTTTATTTTTCAAGCCCTTTTTTATATTAGTACTTTAAGTTTAAATGTCTTGTGTATTTTGGATTCCAGAGCCTATAAGACTAGAGCTGAGGTTATTTCTCATAGGCTTGGCTTTAACAGTTTCTTTTGCATCCCCTGTCCTTGGTCAGTGTGGAGGGATTATTTTGTTTTGGAATCCATCTTTTATTAATATAACTATTTTAGATTACCATGAGCGTTTTATTCACTGCCATATTTAGGATGTTATTGATAATAAAAACTGGAAAGCTACTTTTGTCTATGCTTACCCTTAAAAACATAAACAGGAAACAATTGTGGACTAAGATTATGGACCTTAAACCAACTGGTTCGGAAGCTTTGATTCTTATGGGAGACTTCAATAATACTTGCACTGTTATGTTTTCCTATTTAGATCGGTGTACTAGATATTAAGTTATATCGGGTTTAATAAGGGTTTAAATTAAATTGTACCTTGAGGCCCAAAACCTTGTGAAATAAGGAAAGGTTTTGAGGCCTATTAAGGAGTCCTACTTTGTTTCCTTTTTGCTTGAACCGATTAAGTGGTCTTGGAAGATTAGTCAAGTCGGCCCTCGGTGATGAGTAGAGACGACTTGACCTGGCCCTATATAAGCTTAAGGGCCTGCTTTCATCAGACACGTTCTCTAAACCTATTCTCATCATAAAGAGATAGCTGAAACAGATTTTGAGAGAGAGCAGAAGTCTTGAGCCGTTCCTGTTCTTGCTAGGATTGATGCTGCTACGTATTGGATGAGTTCAGAGGCTGTATACTCAAGGAAGATGGCTCCAGGTATGTTTTCATGTCTTTATACGTATTACATATTTGTGTGAAAGATCTAGATTGTATAATAAAGAAATCTAACATGCACCCCTAGTGAGAAATTAGATGGCTCATCTACTTTGCCTTCTGCCTTGGCAGATTTCAATGGCTTTATAAATGACTGTGAAGCTCTTTCTCTTAATGCGTCTGGTGTTCCCTTCAATTGGTGCAATGGCCATAAAGATAATTATGTCATTCACGAAAGGCTTGATCGTGTCTTAGTTAACCCCAATTGGTTGAAACTTTATCCCAACTGTGTTCTTCATAATCTTCCCATCCTTTGATCAAATCACGGTCCAATCTTTTTATCATGTTCGTACTAGGAAAATAAATAGCCCTAGAGCCTTCAAATTTGAAGCTATGTGGTTATCCCACTCGGATTTTCAGCGTATTGTTCTTCAAGCCTGGAGCATGGATTATCAAGGAAATGCTACCCAACAAGTTAATATTTGCAGTTCGAACCTTCCAACAACTTCTTAGGAAGTGGAACTATGAGGTCTTTGGTAACCTCTTTCACAAAATCTCTTCAAGAAGAATTACTGATTATCCAGGACCAATTGGCTATGAAACCTACTGACCTCTATATGATGAATAGAAACCTCAATATTAACCAAAATCTAAAACAGCTTCTTGAACATGAGGAGCTCTTTTATGCCCAAAAAGCTAGGACCAATTGGTTGAATTTGGGGGATAAGAATACCTGTTATTTCCATACTCAAGCCCTTATTAGAAGAAAGAGAAACCAAATCCTAAAGCTCAAAGATTGTCAGGGCATGCCATCAAAAAGAGGTTTACAACATCTAATGTTCATAGTCAAAGCTCTTTAAAAAGTTACATCGAGATTATCCAACCTTGTATTACTGCTTCTAATAATGCTAGTCTTTTAGCTCCTGTGTTTAACATTAATTGCATGAGGCTGTGAAAAGTATTTGTGCTCTTAAAGCTCTGGGTTGGATGGGGTACATGCTGTTTTTTACCAGAATTGCTGGGATAACACTACAAATCTTCTTAAAATTTTGGTTGATAACTTCTTTAATCACAACTTGTCTTTGAAAGAAATTAATCATACCAACATTGCTCTCATTCCTAAGATTGATGCCCTAGAAACTGTCTCATTTCATACCTATAAGTCTTTGTAATGTGACTTACAAAATCATTACTAACATTATAATCAATAGGCTTAAACCCATCCTTTCTAAATGCATATCCAAAAATCAAGGTGCTTTTGCCCCTGGTCGGTCTATCTTTCATAATATTTTGATTGCTCATGAATTATTTAATGACTTCAAAGTAAGAAAGGTGTTAGAGGAGCCATGGCTATCAAGTTAGACCTGGAAAAAGCTTATGATGTGCTTGATTGGTCTTATATTAAGGCTTGCCTTATCCAATTTGGTTTTAATGTCGGGTGGTGTGATAGAATTATGAATTGTATTACTAGTACGTCATTTTCAGTTTTGTTAATGGTACCCCTTCTAGCTATTTCACCTCTTCTAAGGGCATCAGACAAGGAGATCCTCTCTCCCCCTACATTTTCATTCTTTGTATGGAACCTTTTATTAGGCAGTGCAATGCTCTAGCTTCTGCCCCCAAGACTAATGTGGGCTTTTTGTCATCGCCAAGAGGTTTTCGTATATCTAATTTGGTTTTTGCAGATGATTGCTTGATCTTTGCCAAAGCTACTCTTGTGGCTGCCAGAAACATTAACAAGTTATTAATCTCTTTCTCTGAAGAGTCTAGTCAGAAGGTTAATCTTCATAAATCAACTGTTTATTTCTCTAATAATATTGCAGCTAGCTCAAGATCTAACCTCAGCAACATTCTACAAATTCAACACAAAGCCACCATTGGTCGTTACCTAGGAATCAGTAACATTGTTTTCTGGAAAGATCCTCTCAATGCCAAAACCATGATTGAAAGAATTAAGGGTGAGTTTGCTGGATGGAAGGCTCAAACCTTGTCTAGAGCTAGTAGGCTTACCCTAATCAAGGCAAGTATTTCTAGCATCCCCCCTCAGATGTTAGTAAAGAAATGAATTCTAACTGTAGAAATTTTTTCTAGGGCAACCAAACAAAGATTCCTCCTGTTTCTTGGAAAGAGATTTGCCTTCCTAAAGAAATGGGAGGACTTGTTGTGAGGTTGTCTTCCCAATTCAATAAGGTTGTTTTAGCAAAACTCGGGTGGATCTATCTCACCAATGATTTTAACTGGTGAGCTCAAATTGTTAGACTCAAATACCTACAAAGAGGAAATTTTTTAGCCTTAAAAAAGAAGACACCTCATTCCTTAGCTTGGCAAGCAATTTTAGATGCAAGATCTGTTCTTAATATGGGAATCCGGTGGATTGTGGGGAATGGTAAGTCCATTCCTTTTTGGACTGCCCACTAGGTTTTTCCTTTCCCCGTGACTAACCTGATTCCTATTACCCAAAGAAGCTCTCTCAACCTTTAGTTAGTTGTCGTTGATTTTTTAACTGATCAACTTTGGAATATTGACAAGCTTAAAGAAGAGGTTGATGAGGATATTCTTGACAAGATTATTTCTATTCCTCTCCCTTTAGCTCCTTTGGAAGATCAAGTAATTTGGGGCCCTAACCCCAAAGGAACCTTTTCTATTAAAAGTGCTTATAATGTGCAGGTGTAGGATGCTACTTCTCATCCGCAAGCTGTTCTCTTAAAGAAAATGTGGGGTCTCACTATCCCCCCTATAGTCAAGATTTTTTCGTGGTTACTTATCAGGAAAAGGCTTCAAGTGCGCAGCCATCTCACAGATTTATCCCCCATATTAATCTGGAGTGCCCGCTGTACAATTCCCACAGGGAACTATTAATCATCTATTCTCTTCCTGCCCTTTTGCTCAAGATGTTTGGAACTGCACCAACATGGCTCCTGTGACTACCTACTCAAATTTTGACCTGCTCACATGGCTGGGAACCCTCCTAGTTGCTCCAACTCCTGAAGGCCCCAATCCCCTCTTTGAATCTCTCCTGCTATGTTGGCAAATCTGGAATCTAGAAATAATCTTATCTTCAAAAACATTACCTCGCATCCTGTTCGTGTTCTGAATGTGGCTAGGTAGGTTGGCATGGACTCCTGGCACCATAATTTCAAGCGTGTGAAGGGACCCAAAGTCCTACTTCACATTAAATGGAAACAGCCCCCTGTGGTTGGGTCAAATTAAACTTTGATGGTTTTGTTCGCAATAATTCAACTGCTACAAGTTTTGTGATTCGAGATTCTAATGATCATGTCTTATTGACTGGTGCTAAGAACATTGGTGACAACACCATCTCCATGGCATAATGCTTGGCTTTGCAAGATGGCCTTGCTTATGCGATTCACAGATGCTGGCACAATATTCTTGTCAAAGGGGACTGAAGCTGATTATTGATTGCGTTAAAACAAGAAGCTACCCCCGTGGAATATTAGCTCCTTAATCCAGGATATAAGGCTTATCAATTCTTTTTGTGAAGATATCTCTTTCAGCCATGTCTCACGAGAGGCGAACTTTACGGCGGATGCCGTTGCGAATTTGGGCCATGGGCTAACTCCTTCCAAGCTTTGGGAGATGGGGCTGCCTTTGAACTGCTCTATGCCTTTCTTTTTTTACCTGTTTTGGCCTGCGTGCCTGTGTGGTTTCTGCTTGTAATTGTCCTTTTCCGTATCAAAAAATTATATATATAAAATAAATAAATAAATAAAAGGGTACAAATATCATGGCATTTGCATACACTAATTGTAATAACATAATAATAAGTTGGTAATTGCATTCTGAAAATGCATAAGCTTGCCAATTGCATGCCAAGTTACGTACACAAATTGCAAAAATCCCCTTACGATTTGGTAATTGCATGCCTAAATATTATACCAGAGGTTAGTATATAACACAACAATTCTGACAAAGATGAGTTGAAGATGAACTCTCAATGTCAGAGCTCATAATATCATTACAATTAAGAATTTATACCTAATGCTTTTCAAATGAGTCACAAAATTTTCAACATCAACAATATGTCCAACATAAAAGAAAAGAAAGATACAAATTAATCATTATTCGGTTTCTTGTATGTAAAAACACTCAAATCACAACGGGTTTCTTTTCAAAAAAAAAAAACCCAATCCTCAAAACAAATTGACATTTTTTATACTCACCTTGAGTTAAAGATCCACCAATTCATATCCACAGAACGTTCAGAAAACCCAACTGAAGAAGAGATAGCAACAGTGGAACAAAGAGTGAGAGTGCCAACAAGAAGAAGAGAGAGTAGTCGTTGCCAAACTTTTAGACTCCTTTAAATCCTAGTTGAATATCTCAGAATTTTTAAACTCATTTGAAATCCTTTAAAATCCACCTGGGTAAATAGAATGGGCCTATGTGGACCCTTAAATGACAGGGGACGCACCTAGCTTGGGCCCTCTCAACGATGACGTGGAGTAAACAGGGCCTCCCAGAAGTGTATTTCTTTGCTTTGGAAGTTCCAATAGCAGCCTCATTTGCCAAATCTCCTCTTTATCTCTCTCCCTGAGCCTGAGCAACTGTGAGCGAGCACATAGTGAGGAGTGAGAGAGAGCCATGGAGATGGCAACATGCAGCTTCCACAGCTCCTCCTTCACCCTCCCAAACCCTAACTCTAACCCTCGAACCAACCTTTCCTCTCCTCTTCCACTTTCCAAGCAACTCTTCGGTTTCAGCTTACCTTCTTCTTCAACCGCCAAAACCACCACACTCAAACTCCGTACCCGTAACCCAAAACCCTTCTCCACTCACCCACCAATCAAATGCTCCGTTTCTGAAGCCACCGAAGCCGCCACCGCAGGTACTTTCACTTCTTCTTCTTCTCTTGCAATCCTTCATTTCTATGTTTCTGTTCTTTCCTGTTTACTGCAGCAATTCTTTACGTTTCATTTTAGTCACATAGAAGTTGCTTGCTTCTTTCTTGTGTGTGTGTGTGTGTGTGTGTGTTGGTTGGATTAAGTTTGGTCTACTTAGGAACTGAGTTATTGTCTTAGAGAAGAAATGTGTTTATGTCTTTGTTTGGAAAAGTTGGTCTAATTGGGAATTTTGGGTTATTGCATTAGAAAGGAGGAGAAAGTTGATGAGGAGAAGTGACATAAGGAATATAGCAATTGTGGCGCATGTTGATCATGGAAAGACAACTTTGGTTGACGCAATGTTGAGGCAATCAAAGGTAGACATTTTTTTCATTTCTATATGATTTAAGTTAGTCATTTCTAAATTCCAAATGAGATTGATAGGGCTTTTCTGCAGGTGTTTCGCGATAACCAATTTGTTCAGGAAAGGATAATGGACTCAAATGATATAGAGCGTGAAAGGGGAATTACTATACTAAGCAAAAATACATCTATTACGTATAAAGATTCAAAGATTAATATAATTGATACTCCTGGCCATTCTGACTTTGGAGGCGAAGTCGAACGGATCCTCAATATGGTGGAAGGGATTCTTCTAGTGGTACCCTTTTGTACCTTCTGTTGCTTTGACATGTAATCCTTTCCTATGGTGCTTGCTTGTCATCATTTGCTTGCTCTTTCTCTCTTTGTAGGTAGATTCTGTTGAGGGCCCAATGCCGCAGACAAGATTTGTTTTGAAGAAGGCTCTAGAATTTGGCCATGCTGTTGTTGTTGTTGTCAATAAGATTGATAGGCCTTCAGCTCGTCCAGATTTTGTCATCAATTCCACTTTTGAACTCTTTATTGAATTAAATGCGACTGATGAACAGGTAACTAAATGTTTGAGGAGTGGCGTACATAGAATTCACATTACTGGTTGATTTTGGTCATTTGGAATTCAGTTTGTTTCTCAAACCTGGTCCTGTATTGGAAACCTAATGCCTTAGAATCGATATATCTGGGTCAGTGAAAAGGCATCTTGGACTACTTGGAATTAGTTTGTGGTTGCTATGGGATATAATGGCAAGGAATTTCCTTCTAAAACCTGTTTGAAATGTCGATCACATTAGGAAAGCTACAAAGTGATCTATCTGTGACATCGCCTCTTTATATTAATTGTCTTGTCTATGAAGCTTTTGGATTGCACTGCTGCTTCAATGTTAAATGCATGGAAAAGTCTAACCTCATTCCGACATTCATTTTACATGCAGTGTGATTTCCAAGCAATATATGCTAGTGGGATTAAAGGAAAGGCAGGGTTGTCAGCGGATAATTTGGTGGATGATCTTGGGCCCCTTTTTGAGAGCATAATGAGATGCATACCTGGACCTGCTATTGACAAAGATGGTTCACTGCAAATGCTTGTTAGTGGTTTTTCTTTAATGTCATCATTCTCTCTTTTTATTTTATAATGCTCATTCACTGATCTTGACCTGTCCAATCTAAATGTAACTAGTGCTTTAAATACGTTAAGAACTTTACAACGAACTATTGCATCAAGAAAGGCTGATCAATATAATGAAACTACAGGGGTCTGCATATAAAGACCTGGATGCAGTACACACCATTCAGTATGAGAGAAGAGTCAAAGGAGGCTCAGACTCTTTAATATTTTGACTAGTTGAAATTGATTAGTGGAAGATGAAGAACAAGACCCTTTTATATTAATCGTTCTTATTTTGTATTACATTATAATTAAATGAATTTTCAATGATGTTTCCTTGCCTTGGCATGTCTCCGTGGGAAAAAGGGTAAAAATGTGCTTTATATGATGGGGAAATAATTACACCCTCAAGATGTCTAGAACATTTGCTAGTAATTGGCCATAACACATAATAACAAATGTACACAACCTTAGGCAATATGAGTTCCTGCTTACATAATTCTAGAAGTGTGTTCAAGGATTAATTATCAAGTTTCTTATATGCTTTGAGTCCAAGCAAGTCATTTTAATAATAACAATGCATTTCAGGAAAAAAAGACAAAGAAAGTGAATTGCTAGGCTAAAGTTGACTATAATGAATTACTAAATTTCTGCCCCATATTAAAGAGATTCAGTAGAGGGGCGGGGGGTGGGGAAATTGAACTGCACCACAAAAAATTCTTATTTTGTCACATGATATTGTATGGCTTTAAATTGTTACTATAAACCTTAGCTCCTCATTTACTTTAACTTTACTTTGCATTAGCATCATATAGCTTATTCTGTATTTAATATTTCAGGCTACAAATATTGAGTATGATGAACACAAAGGGCGAATAGCTATTGGACGCTTGCATGCTGGGATTCTGAAGAAGGGGATGGATGTGAAGGTGATTTTGAGCCAAATCTTGAATATGTTCTATGCTACATTCTAGCCTTTTTCTTTTCATTACATGATCTCTGGTTGCTAACATATTAAAACAATGCAAGGATCTATAACTAATTCCCATAAAACCAATGATACTCAGATAGAATCTTGGAATCTTATCCATACCTATGTATTTCCTTTTGGTCTACTGTAGTTTATGTTAATGCTTTATGATCACATTCATTGGCTACTATACAGAAAAAGAAACATGTTTCTTAACTTCTGCTTATGGTTCGACTTTTATAGGTATGCACCTCAGAAGATTCATGTCGATTTGCAAGAGTTAGTGAGCTCTTTGTGTACGAGAAGTTCAGTAGGGTTCCTGCAGAAAGTGTGGAGGCTGGTGATATATGTGCTGTTTGTGGAATTAATGATATTCAGGTGACAACTTATTAGTTTTGCATTGATATATGGCATATGATTTTTATAAAATCTGAGAGATATTTCATGGCTGATTTTAATATTTTTAATTTATTTAGATTGGCGAGACAATTGCTGATAAGACCAATGGGACACCATTACCTGCAATTAAGGTGGAGGAACCAACTGTGAAAATGGCTTTCTCTATAAACACTTCACCGTTTGTTGGACGCGAGGTATATTCTTACATATGGACGCCTAGACGTTCTTGCACTTCAAATGTGTTGGCGTTAGAAAGCCATTATAGGATTGTTTGAATGCATTTTTATTTTATTGTTAAATTGTGCATTGAAAAACTGAGAGTTAAAATACAAAACCTGAGTCCTAAAGAGGAGATTCTACACTTGAAAGTATTGACCCTGTCAGTAATGGAGCTGAAGATATAAGGGGATTTGAGCTTAGAGTCTGGACTTTAAAAATGCAATGGATGAGCAATTTTCCATATAACATACATAGGGTAATTCTCGTGCCAGATATTTGGCATATTATGATGTCAGAATGGGAATCCGGCACCATAGATTCGAACAAGGGTCCATTTAATCATGGTCCATATTGACAGTCTTGCAACATAGCATGCCAAATTATCTGGCAGCATAAGGTGCCCCCTAATCAATATCTCTTTTTAACATTTCTTTGTGGCAATTAGTGGTGGCACCATATTAAGCGATCAAGGGTTTGTTGTCTTGTTTGGCATTTTGATTGGAAATTGGTTTCCTATATTTCAGGGAAAGTATGTTACGAGTAGGAACTTACGAGATCGTCTTTCTCGTGAGCTTGAGCGTAACTTGGCTATGAAGGTTGAAGATGGTGAAACAGCAGATACCTTCGTTGTTAGTGGACGGGGTACTTTACATATTACCATATTGATAGAGAACATGTGAGTACAGTTATTTTGTTGTTATTACATAATCCTATTCTTCTCCATACACAATTTTAAACGGTTATTCAATGTAGGCGAAGAGAAGGGTATGAATTCATGGTGGGACCTCCCAAAGTTATTAACAAAAGGGTGAATGACAAGTTGTTGGAACCATATGAGGTGATTTCTGTTTAAATGTTTTTTTAATGTCTGATGTTTAGGAAAAGGGTGAAAGGTCAATAGCTATGGTTATAGTTGAAGACCAATATTTATGCTTCATTTCGAAACAATTTGAATACAAATAAGGCACATGGTGATATTACTTTAAAATAATAATAAATGCAGTATTTAATTCCTAAGAATTGTGATGCCTTGCTTTTTACAAATATAGCACAGATATTTCCAAATGATTCACGTTTCTTTTTGGTCAAAAATGTTCCTGATAAGTTACAAATCATGCTACCACTCTTCTGATATCAGTCATTTGTATCATGTGGATTGCTTGCAGATTGCCACTGTGGAGGTTCCAGAAGAACACATGGGCGCTGTCGTTGAGCTTCTTGGCAAAAGACGGGGGCAGATGTTTGATATGCAAGGGGTTGGGTATGTAGAATTTTTCTGCTTCTATTTCATTTTTGACTAATCATCTTTTGAATAAATTCAAAGTAATGCATAAAATTAGAACCAAAGGCAGTAAACTATGCTTGAGTATTATGTAACTGTCTTTATGACTCTACCAATGAAACTGTGTGGCAGCATAATGGTTGCAGGTTCAAACAGAAGTTTGCATTATGTAAAAGATAGATCTACAGATGTGATATACGGTAAATGCCCAGAAATAAGATTGGTTACCAATCTATATGCATCCGCACATGCAGGTGCAACATTAATGCAACTGAACAGCCCATAATAATCATGGCCAAAAAAAAAAAAAAAAGAAGAATACCCAGCCCATAATGAAAGACCTAGTGAGAGATTATTTCACCAGTAGATATTTGTATAGTACATTCTTTACACCATTTCTTGTCAGCTACTCAGGGATATCATTTTCACTCTTTTCCTAAACTGGTGCAGCAACAGTATCAATGTAGATCGCTCTTATGAAGTAATTGGTTTTGAAATTAGTAAGCTATGTAACCAAAAGAAAATTAATGGACAAATATTTTGTTGTCATCTGTTCAATTCCCCCAAAGCGCGCGGGTACTGTGGGGTGTCACAGTGTTATTATATACTCTACTTTTACATCTGTACTTTTACTCTACTTTTGTTGGCAGTTATTGGTTGAATTTGCTGCTTGGTGAATGCAACAGATGTCTGATTATCTGGACTTTTTGTATGTGCCAGGTCGGAAGGCACAACCTTCCTCAAATATAAAATTCCAACTCGTGGCCTTCTTGGTCTGCGAAATGCAATTTTAACAGCTTCTCGTGGCACTGCGATTCTCAACACAATATTTGATAGCTATGGACCTTGGGCTGGTGATATGAGTACCCGGGATCTGGGCTCACTGGTAATTTCTGAGATTGTGGTTATATTTTGAGGTTTGACTTTATTAGTCCTGGTGGTGGAAAGCCTTTGGCAATGTCTGGTATGGTAGTGACCACAACAGTTGTTATATCACATGCACCCTTTTTGCACATCTAGTGTTCAGAACAAATCATCCAAAAGAGAAGTAAAGATCATATATGTGCTCTGCACACATTTGCATGTGTGTTTCCCTTGTGTCAGCATGACTAAATTGAATTGCAATATTTTCAGGTTGCCTTTGAGGGTGGAACGAGTACTTCTTATGCCATTTCTAGTTCACAGGAGAGGGGGCAGTTGTTTATT
Source organism: Prunus fruticosa (assembly GCA_018703695.1). NCBI lineage: Eukaryota > Viridiplantae > Streptophyta > Magnoliopsida > Rosales > Rosaceae > Prunus > Prunus fruticosa. Next base: position 19,417,955 of record CM031923.1, read on the forward strand.
GGTCCTGGGGTGGAAGTTTATAAAGGTCAGATAGTTGGCATCCATCAGCGGCCTGGGGACTTATCCCTTAACGTGTGTAAGAAGAAGGCTGCAACAAACATCCGTTCCAACAAAGATGTAACAGGTGAGAAGCAACTATAGTTCCTGTTCTACTTCTCTCATGTCTAGGGTAAAAGAGTTAATTCCGTTTCTGATATTGTTAACTTTACATTTCTTAAGTTATGATGTGCTGACCGTGACTGTATATTGGGTGAGGTTTAGCTGTTTTAAGTTAATAACACCGACTTCATCTCACAAAGAAAGAGAAGAGAAGTTAATAACAAGGACTAAAATGTGTTCGAACATTTCAATTTTGTCTAAACAAATTGTTACTTAAGTTTGTAAGCTATTTTGCCCATTGTTAACAGTACTTTTAGGTAGACGCAATAATGAATTGTATTCTCTGTGGGGCAAGCCATGGATTGAATTTTCATAATATTTCACTTTAGCTCTTCGTGTTTTTAATGTCTGCTCTTTTTCTGAGAACAGAATTATCCCTATATTTATAAGGACATAGGATATTTCTTAAGTTTAATGGGGGTGGTATGGTAATATTTGCCAGAACCAGTGTAGGCTTTTTATTAGTTTCTGGAAGGTCTCTCCAGGCAGTAGCCTTTTTCTTAGACTAGTAGTTTCTGAAGGTCTCTCCATTCTCCGACTTCAATAATCTACTTAGTAATTGATTGCTTACAAAATGGTTGGGTTCACATGTTTTCTTCTCTTTTATAAGTAAATCAATATTTTGAGTTTGTACATTTGCAGCAACAATCCTCAGTTTATGGCAATTAATAATCTAGAATCTCCTTTTCTTTTTCTTTTTTTTTGTTCCAGTGATTCTTGATACCCCATTGGACTACAGTCTGGATGACTGCATTGAGTATATTCAAGAGGATGAACTGGTGGAGGTTACTCCTTCGAGTATCCAAATGTGCAAAAACCCAAAGTTCTCAAAGAAATCAAACAGGTAGTTTTGTAAATATATACCATGTGGGTTGATGAGTATTTGCGAAACTCATCACATATTTGTTGAGTCACTTGAGAAATCAACCATAGAAAGTCACGTTGTTAGACATCAACACAGTAAGTCAAGTTTTGCAATATTGGTTGTATATATAAAATAACAAGACTCAAAATTGTACTACTAGAAGATGTTCACTGATGATGTGAAGACAAGTGCGTTGACAAAGATTTCTGATGTTGAGTTGTAATGAAGACTACAAGTATCAAACATTTAATTGGCCGAAAGACGATAGGTTTTGTTTTACCAAGTAACTGTATCTGCTATTTTAAGCTAATGGAAAAATAATTTTTAGCAAGTGATGCAATATTATTTGTCTTTTTTGAGTTTTGACTGGTTCTTGCTCGAGCCCAGGCCTGCAGCAGTTGCTTAACAGGTACGTTATGTCACTCACTCACTCTCCTATTAAAAAAATCCCATGTTTGACACTCGACAGAGACAGATGTGGCCCTGAACGTATTTTTTTATGCTGAAGCTGTTCTTATGTCTTCATATGTTGGGTCATGAAGAGTGTTACTGCGGTTTTGTTTCCGTCTTTCGGAGAAAGTTTTACGGTCTTAGGGTAAGATTACCAGAAAGATGAAGATTGAGTAGACTTGGATATGAGAGCCTGTTTGTGCTCTAGAAAGTTGGATTTGCTTGAGTTAGTAAACTTGAGACCAAAGCAAAGTTCAGCTTTCATGTTTCTTAGCTTCTTCTGGCCAAGTCAATTAATGGAAGCAGCTGGGTCTTTTGCCCATTTCGTGTGTAATGTGTCATCCATGGTAATCATGTGTGTCTAGAACCAAGCTTGGTCCCGCACAAGAAATTTTTAGGCCTCTAGAACGAATCATTAATATCTTTGAATTATATTTTCTTGTTTTGCTTGAAAATATTTTTGAAGTTAAATAGAAGTTTCTGATTCCATTCTTAATACGGTACAGGGTCCAAACATAGGCATTTCGTCTCATTGCAGTCTTTTTAAACAACGGGAGTGAGCCCCCCTCTTGTAATCAAGTTTGACTATTCGTTCTCATAGATTAGATTATTTTAGAGTAATTTAGACTATCATTTGTATTTATAAAAATAAATAATAATAAACAAAGGAATTAATGATAAAAGCATAGAGCAAGAGAGGGGCGAATTTCTTTTAACATAAAAATAAAATAAAATAAAAAAGAGAAAAAAAAGATTGAAAGTGTGGCTGCTGGGATTCGAGCCCAGGTCTCCACGGCCACAACGTGGAATTCTCACCACTAAACTACAGCCACATTCTTGTTTTCAATTCTTACAAGTATTAATATCTAAACACAAATATTAAAAATAGATAATAATTTATTTTTTTCATTAATTTTTTTTTTTAAAGTTTATCACATAAGAAGAGTGGGGACCATAAGAGAAATTAAAAACCAGGTAATTTTCAACTTCAGTTGGTGTTGACCATAAAATAAAAACTCCAGTAGGTCGTTGACTTTTAGTATTTTATGAAAGTTCTTGTTGGGGATGGCTGGCAAAGCAAACGACCAAAACAGTTCGGGTCTAACAAGAAAGGCTGATTCAACAAGGTCCATTATTGACTTGGTTACACGTACCGCCAACAAAAGTGACTGGTTTTGAAATAAATAAACATATTGGCAGCATGTGACTTGTGACCAATTTTGAAATTTGACATGGCATGGCATTTACTTGGTCTTTCTCTACCACAAAATGATTTCCTCATCTGCTAGTGTATGCTAAATTGACAAGAATAATAAGTACCACCACATGGAATGTTCAAGAGTTGCGCTTGTGGAAATTTCCAGAAGCATCTCCTTAGAATTGTCATTATTATTTCATCTATAAAAGGAGAGGAGAAATTTCAAATGTGTGGTTGGGTTTTTCTTTTTTCAAAGGTATTTTTCATACGAAAGATAGAATACGTAGCTTAAGCCTTAAGAGAGAAATGACAAATAGTAGCTTCTACTGCGCTTCTGTGCTTCTGACATGTGTATCGTGAATCAACTAATCAAAAGAATTTATGAATTTCTCGGGACTCCATTTGTAATTTTACTTGAAAAACAAAAGATCATTAGCTTCTCATGATCACTAAGGTGCAAAGCCACCAAGATTGCAAAAGTTTCAAGTTCCAAGCTTACTTTTTTCACTCAATTTCCATGCTAACCTTGTTGAGGTGAAAGTTCAGTCAACAGTGACAGCATGTTGTAAAAGTGTAAAAGAACAAAGCTTTGTATCATTTCACTGGATCCAGGCTTATTTTGGTTGTCTCGTTATTACCCAACCAGAATTCAACCGATGCACCTCTTTTTGTGTTTATGTCTATTTCGGGCACTTTATTACTTCTTTTCACCTGAAACTTATATTGCTATAGTGAAAACGGTGAGATTCCATTTGGAATTATCCAATAAAGTAGAGATTAGATACCACGAGATGAAATTGTCGTTGACGACGACGATTAAAATTGTTCTTTAATAGGATTTGTAGGCCTAAATAGCGGTGGCACTTTGCTTATACCGCTCCGATGAACAAAGAACAAAAACCCCAAACCCCTTCCATTTTTTTGTTAATTGAAATCGACGTCAAGTGCAAAAGACTTTTTCTTCTATGGTTGAAAAACGTAAATAAGACTTGAAAATGGGAGAGAGAAATGAAAAAATGCATGTTGAAGATCACCTAAAATGCGACCAATATAAACTTTGTGGGTGCAGCACAATACAAGGCCCCGTTAAATAAACGAGTGACGTGTGGCTTCCAATTGCTTCCATTCCATGCAACAATAAATGAAATGTGGTGCATTGCAACCAACATTTTGGTTAACTTGTCATGAAACCTAACCAACATTATCTTGGAAATATTGTCAAAGTAACGTTGGCACCGCCCACTAGTAAGCATTTATTGTATGGTGATCTATGTGTGGATGCAGTGGCGGATCCAGGAATTTTGTTTGCAGGGGTCAACGTCTAAAAGGTTAAAAAATTCTATACAAAATATAACCAAAAATAAAATAAAACGATAATATTATAATTCTTAATTAATAGAAAAAACCACATTACAATTGTCCACGACGAGTTTTCATATTCTAAAAACGTTGCATTATAGAGTCATTATCAATACAAATAAACACATCTTTCTCAATGTAAACAAGTAAGCTATCACTCAACCATTTCTGAAACCCATTTTTGTGAAGGCATCGCTACACCCTTGACCAATTTTGAAATTGGATTTGAAGAGATAACAATAAAAGCAAAATGCAGCATCTTTACTTATACTGTACTCCAACCAGTCAAACTCATCAAACCACTTGACATTAAAACGTCGATCATACCCTGAAAGATCGATTTGTGGAAATATGTGATTCTTAGGTTGACAGGGATCCTTTTGTAGATATGCTCTTCGAACTTCGTCTCGAATGTTAGGATCATAATCTAACATTTGAGGTCGAAGTCCAGGATCTCCTGGAAGATTATTCATAAGATCTTGCAACTCACTTTCTTTTGAACTACCCACATCTCTTGAAATATCCACATCTCTTGAAATACCCACATCTCTTGAGTTCGAACTACCCACATTATCCGAACTAGAAGTAGTTGACGAGAACTTTCTCTTAAAGTATCGTTCCATAACTTTATATGCAAAAAATATACAAACTAATTAATAATCTAAATTGCCAAGATTTTTTCTAACTAACCAAAATAATCAAAAACTTCTAACAAATACAATCAACAACAACAAAAATGTACAATAATCTTTATTAATCAATTAAAGCATAATAACATATTACAAAATATGATAACATAATTTCAATTTGAGGGATAAAATCCATCATATTATAACATACAAACTAATTAAATCATACAAACTAACATATAATTAATTAAAAACTCTAATTCATTCAAACTAATCAACATATACATATTAATCAATCTTATCAAAGCATAAAAAGATTATGAAATAGGATAACATACTTTCAATTTTGAGAGCAAATTTCAAAGCTAATTGAATTTGGGGTTTGCTGCCACCACTTGATGAGAGGAACGCCGCGGAGGATGATTCACGTGGAGAGGCCTTCAGATTGAGTGAAAGTTGAGTAGAATTAGGGGTTGGGGTTGGGGTTGGGGTTGGGGATTTAGGGTTTGAATGAGAGGAATGAGTGAAAAACCCATTCCCCAATCTGTTTTATCAATCTGGGCTGCTGCAAGTTTTTTTTTTGTTAAACCTGAGCCAAAACGACGTCGTTTTGGCCAGGTTTTAAAAAAAAAAATCACTTAAATGGAACGACGTCGTTTTGACGTCAGGAACAAAAAAAAAAAAAAAAGTTTTGGCCTTGCGCGCGCTGCACAGCTCCTGGCTATGGCTGCTCCTCTCTTTGGGGCATTTTATCAAACATATTCTGGGCATTTGCAGGGGTCAAGTTCTGTAGCTCCTATGGAGTATTCCGGGCTTGCGGGGGTCAATTGACCCCCCTTGCCCCTATGTGGATCCGCCACTGTGGATGGATTGGGATACAACCTCAATTATACTTGTTTGCACTGCCAAAGTCAGGTTTCACACTGCGAATGTTAAAGCATCTACACGTTTATAAATTTCGGTTATAATACGCATAAGAATGCTAGCGACAATCACTCAAGTAGATGTTGGTTTCGGCAAACTTTTATAATCTTAACGACTAGATAGAATGTTTCTTTTGTTTTGTAATTTTGGCTTCCATTATGTTGCCTTTGAGGGTGCATCCTTCCAGACTATTTTAGCTGTATTTATCATTTGGGTCTTTATATGTCGCTTGTTGGGCATGTTATGACGGATACAAAAGAGTTTTTAGGAGTTGTCATTGACATAGCTAGCTTTGTTCATGTTTGTCGTAGTGCTAATGGTCCGACTCATCATCTAGTTAGATTGTGTTTGCATATTGAGAAAGCTTGTGCTTGCTTTGAGGAGCCTCATGATGTTCTTTTTTAGCATAGTAATCTCTCATGAGTTAATAATATCTATTTTCATTAAATAAAAAACGACTACTAGTAAAACATATGAGATTAGATAAGCTTTCTAATGAGTCCAAATTAGTAATTAAGCCTAATTATGTGGCTTACTCATCATGCGGCAAAACCAAACAAAGCACTATTCATAAGTTAGATGAACTCGAGCTACACTTTGTTCAAACCAACTTCTATCAATTAGACCATTAGTTGTAAGTGTAGTTTGAGTTCATCTAGTTTTTTAACAATTTCTCTTTATCATCGTGACAAACAAAATGATAGAATTACGTTTATTATCTTAACACTAACTTAATAAACCTAACATAATGATCTCAATTCACAAAAATGTCATTCTAATTGAATTTATTAGAGATTTTGTCTCCATTGTCTTGAAAGATTTCAGTGGCGTTTACTTTCCTCAGGTATTCCGGCTGGCTCAGAGCTGCTGAGTCCAATTTTAAGCATCAACCAATTGCTTTTCAGTTTTTAAAAAAAATTCATGATCTGACAACCAAAATCAAGATAAAATTCTGTGCCTTAACGTCACATAAAGAGAGTCACGAAAATAAAGGAGCCCAAAGATTAAAAAAATCCACTCAAAAGGCCAAAAGTAGTGTCTACTTGGCCACTCAAAAATTCGACATGTTGTATCCCGAGTCAAAATCATCATCTTTGACTGGTCACCCAAATGCCAAAATTGGAGGGCGACGCTTTTGATGCTATTATATTGTTCTTCCGTTAAATGACGAAACAGTCCTTTTTGCCCCATCCCTGGACGGCTGGGCCCCCTGTGCCTGCTTGGAGACAGATACTAGCTTTTTATTTATTCGGGCATTTTTGTTGGCATCGACGACCGAAAAAACCAATAGGGTCTGGCCAAATAGAAACGAGCATAAATTTGCAGATTTGTAGTCGTATAGTGTGTGAAAATTCCCCTCATTCTATAATTTAGACTATTACTTTCATTCACTCAATGTATAGCTCATAAGGCTCCAATTATCCTCCAAATGGAATGAATTCAAAGAGAAACAACAAAAAGATGGAGGATGAAAGTATTGGAGGTGTTGATGGAAGATATGAGACCATGAAAAAGATGAGGGAGGTGGAGACCGTAACGAAGATGAAGAGACTATAATTTGTAGAATTAGTTATATATCAATATATAGGCTGACATTATATATTTGATGTGGTTCGATTTTTAAGTTGTAAAAATTAATAATCGAATTGGTTTAAACCAAAATTAATCTTTTCGGTTTTTTCCAATTTAGTTTGATTCGTCTCACTGATTTAACGGTTCAAATGCCCACCCTTAATTACCCATGCATTGGCACCAGCCATTAGTAAGCATTAGTTGTAGGGATTTTAACTCTCTATTTATTTTATTTTTTTTGAGAGGGTGGATTTTAACTTTTTAAAGAATTGTGTTATTTAAAAAATAATAATAATCATTTATTCAAAATAAATTTTTTATTTACTCCATATGGCACTGTAAGGGATTTTGAGGGTTCTATATGCATGCCACACCAACATATTAACACATTTTTTAAATAAAATTGGATGACGGTGATAATATTGATGTGAAGTGAAAGGTGGAAAAGGATTTGTGTAGCTAAAAAAAGGATTGAAACTATAATTGTAATAAACGCTAGGGGTAGGTCAGTTCGGTTTGATTTTCCTCTTGAATTGAGAATCAAATCAGAATTTTCATACGTTCTAGTTCAATTCGGTTTTTATAGAAAGTGTATAAAAGAATCAAACTAAACTGGACCTATATGGTTCCAGTTAAATTCAGCCCATATTTCGATTTGGAAAGATAAAAATATAGATATGTGGAGAATGGAGAAATAGGAAGTATAAAAATATGTAGAATAGATAAAATATGAAAGAGTTAGGGTCAATTTAGCATTGTTGTGTTGTGAAAATAATCGCTGTTAAATTTGTTGTGAGAGAAATTAACTTGAGATAAAGCAGTTTGGCGTATGGTAAACTTTTTGTTAAAAGTGTTGTTAGTACTAATTCTTATATAATCAGAAAATTATTCCCGTATAATCATTAAACCCAACACCTCTTCGAAACTGATTTCAGGATAATCAGAAAATGAAAGCATATCATTAGTTGCTTTCACTTATAGCTTTCTCTCACAGCAATTTTTAACAATAAGTGATTTTCTAATAGTTTACTAAACAGGCTGGGGTTCCTAAATTTTTTTTAAAATCACTTATTACCACTAAATAAGCAATGCCAAACAGACACTTAGAAGAAAGGAAGAGAAATGGAAAGAAATAAGTGGAAAAGAGAAAAGGCAGGAGCAGACAACAAGAACGAGTATGGTTCACCGAAAAAGAAAAATAAATTGGACTAAATTAGTTATTTAGTTGGGTATAAATTGGAACTAGACATTTGAGTATTAATTATGCTAAAATATATAAATATTATTTGGAATTACTAATGTTAGTTGAATATTAATTAAGCTTACTAATAATTTTGGGTAAAATTGAATAAGTAAACTTAATATAATCAGTCCGGTTTGGTTTAAATTGATTTTTCTAAGATAAGAATTGGGGCAGGAACCGATCCACAGACGTCTAGTTTGATTTTTTTTGTTTACACGGTTTTTTTTTTCCGGTTTTTCGACTCGGTTCACAGGCTCACCCCTAATAAAAACCCTATTACAAAGAGTAATCATTTGGCAGTTAATGGTTGGCGCGACTTGGCGGTCAATAAAGGCTATAAAAATCTCCTGATCGGACAAAAGTACCCTTCCGAGATAATTTGTATAGTCAGTGGCATATACTGAATTAAATTGTGAAGGCAATTTGTATATCTGAGGTGGCTTCTAGAAGGTCTACGATGAACAAGGCCAGCCAGTTCAATCGAGCCACGTGAGCATAATCCATTAGATTTGTCTTTTTTATTTAATAACGAGAAGGATAGAGAGTTGGTCACTTTTGTCAACTGAATGCATAGCGTGTCGGCCCAGAAGATGACCAACCTTTTGTCCCTTTACGTTATCACAATATTGCCCTAACTTCTCTTCTTATTTACTACACTAACACTTTAAAAAAAAAAAAATTATATATAGTGAAACTTGTATGCATATTATCTATTATATATATATATAACAAAAGGTAGATAATGGTAAAATATTTAAAATATCAGAAAATATTTAAGAATTGAAATTATTAATTAAATGAGGATAATATGGTAAATTCATATTTTTTATATTAAAAAAATTAAAAAAATAAAAGAAAAATCAGATAATGAATCATATTTTTTGTGAAACACAACTACTTATTATTATTTTTAATTAAAAAATAAATTAAAATTTTTTATAAAAAAAACCTCTCGCAAATGAGAAAGCGTGTGCGGAAAGCCTAGTGTTAATTAAATAATTATAATTTTCATAGCACCTCTCAAATTTTTTTTATTATAACTAAGTAAATTTTAAAATTTTCAAAAACTTAAATTTGATCTATGAATTTTTTTTCTTCTTTAAAGTTTGGTCCACCGAAAACCTCTATTTTGAGGTAAACATAATATAATTGGGGTCAATGCAGGAACTACTTTTCATATATTTATTTATATGAATCAAAGATGGTGATCGAGTCAACTAGGATCCGTGTATGCCAAGGGTGATAATGGTGTTTTATATATATATATATATATATATATAAAGAGAGAGAGAGAGAGAGAGAGAGAGAGAGAGAGAGAGAGAGAGAGAGAGAGAGATTATCTATTGTAGGGGCTACAGTTGCATCTTTCCATTTACACATTGCTCGTAGTACCTTGCTCTTCTTGTTTAAACAAAAACACAGATTTCCTAATCTAATGATATTTGTACGTACCTTCTGTGTGTTTTTGATATAAAGAACATGTTTTACAGTATCCAAATCAATGAGTTTATTTGCATATGTGAGTTAGGTCAGTTAATTAATGCGTCAGTCTCCTTGCATTTGAGTTCGATTCATTTCTCATACATTAGTTTAGAATAACACATATTATCAACAACAACAAAAAACCAATGAGTTTATTTGAGAATTCTCTACGGACATATACACAAAGGTGACTTCAAATTGGTAATGAGAATGTAATTGATGGTACTTAAATGTCTTGGAGACTAGGACTACATTTATCAGATATATATATATATATTTATGGTAATGCATGAATATTGGAATACTATTGAGCCACTTTCATAGTGGGCAAGATATCCCTAAGAAGGAAAAGAAAAGAAAAATTAAAGAACAAGAGATAATGGAAAAGTGATGGAGTTGGATCAAGCTGATCATGGAGAAGACCAAGGAGGTATGACGGAGATGATTCAACTGATGAAGATAATCAAGGCATGATAAACGCAAATAACCATTAGCTAGAGATCTAATTTTTCATACTGGCTAAGTAAACCTATCTCTTGAAGTAGTTAATTCATTGTATGAATTTTGATAATGTAATGTTAATATAAGAAATTGGAATACTATCATAGAGGGAAAACCCTTCTATGCAAGAGGATTTAAGATTAATTGGAGAAAATTAAGACGAGATGAAAAAATGATGCAATTGGATCAAGCTGATGAAGGAGATGAGAGAGGTGGAGAGAGCGAGACAAAGAAAAGAGAAGAAGATCCGAGCGTCTCACCACGTGAGACAAAGAAAAAGATGAGAACATGATTGAGTTACCTGGTTCAATTTCATTTATCACTACAAATTATAGATACATAAAAAGAAAATGGCTCTAATCACTCAAAACTGAATCGTCTTGTTTATGATTTGAAATGTCCAACTCTAATTTTGATGTACTTTTTTTGGAACAAACAAAAACCTCATTTGGAATTCATGTATATTGATCCTACCTGAAAATGATGTTATTATTCTTCACCAATAAATAGTTTGTTTTCTTTTTCTTTATATACAACAAATTATATCAAAATATAAGAGATGGCAACGGGGGTACTATTGTCAATACCAAGAGAAAAGACATGGCAAACAAAATTAGATGTCATTTGTAATTTTGAACCTAGATCGAGGGCATAGTTTATGCACCTTAAAAAATAGAGATAATTAACTTTTGTTTTGAATATTTTAGGAAACAACAAAGCTCTCCCCTTCTGGAATCTGGACTCTCTCTCTAAATTTCTATCTGTCTATCCAACTGTGTCTGAACAGAGGTAGAGGGAGTCTAGAGAGAGGAAGAGCGGGTAGGACGGTAGTCTCTACGGAAGTCTCTGCGAAAGAGGCTGGACCCTTTCTCTGTCCTTCTCTCTCTCTCTCTCTCTCTCTTTCATCAAATGGTGATTTTCACACGCTAAATTCTCCTTCTCAGCCTCTTCTCCAATTCCAAACCCAAAACCCTCTCTCTTCATTTCCTTAAATCACCTACCTCATATCAAATTCTGGTCATCTTCCATTTCATCCTAAAAATACTTCCTACAAATTCCCATCCTTATATCTGAAAATTCTCATTACAATTGGGCTGCAGAGCAATTTGGATCTCAAACACAAAAAACCATATACTATTTTTGTCCGAAGAGCTCAGATTTCGATTCGTTCCGGAACTGTGTTCAAATTCGGAAACCATTTTGGCAAACAAAGTGTTTTTTTTCATAGATGGGTAATTGTTGTGTGACCCCTCAAACGGGTTCACCGTTAAAAGACAAGAAGAACAGGAAGAACCCATTTGCAATAGACTACCCCGGCAACCAGGGCAATGGAGTCACCAAGCTCTCTGTGCTGAAAGACCCAACTGGCATTGAAATCGAGCAAAGATACGAACTGGGTCGCGAGCTCGGCCGAGGAGAGTTTGGAATTACATATCTTTGCATCGATAAGGCCACCAACGATAAATTTGCTTGTAAATCGATTTCGAAGAATAAGCTGAGGACAGCTGTGGATATCGAGGATGTAAGGAGAGAAGTTGAGATCATGAAGCATTTGCCTAAGCACCCCAACATAGTGAGCTTGAAAGACACATATGAGGATGACCATGCTGTCCATCTTGTCATGGAGCTCTGTGAGGGTGGTGAGTTGTTCGATCGAATCGTTTCCAGAGGCCACTACACAGAGCGTGCGGCTGCCGCCGTCACCAAGACTATTGTGGAAGTTGTTCAGGTGAGAATTTGGGTGGTTTTGAATGATGCTGTTCGATTGTTGATTGGATCTTCTTTTGAGTTTTTGTTGTTGAATTTATGTAGTGGGGGATTGACTTTATTTAAAAGAACTATTTGGTTTTGGAAGTGCTAGACTATGGTTAAATTTAGAACTAATTCTGCTTCTTGTAAATTAAGATGTTTTGTTGAATAGACAGAAAATAGTCAGTTCATTACCTGGAAGTACTTAGAAAGAAGTAGCTGATAAAATTCTTTTGGGTAAGTTGGGTTGTTTAATTGTTTGATGAGTATATTCATTGTATATCAGTTAATCTAGCTTCCGATGGTCAGATTGTAATTGCTGGAATTTGGTGAATTGATTCTTTTTCCTTGTTATGTATAGAACAGATTCTCCTTCACAAGATTTATTCTTTGAGGAATCCACCTTTTAATAGTTTTACATGCGTTGGCATTAGTTAATGTGTTTAATTCTGTTGCAGATGTGCCACAAGCATGGTGTGATGCATCGGGATCTCAAACCTGAGAACTTTTTATTTGCAAACAAGAAGGAAACAGCTGCTTTAAAGGCAATCGACTTTGGGTTGTCAGTGTTCTTTAATCCAGGTAAAGTCTTCTCGAAACTATCACATTTGGTTTTCTTGTTTTGTTTAGTTTAACCGATGTGTTATCTTTTCATGTACATTACCAGGTGAAAAATTTAATGAAATTGTTGGAAGCCCATATTACATGGCCCCTGAGGTGCTAAGGCGCAATTATGGTCCTGAAGTAGATGTGTGGAGCGCTGGAGTTATACTTTACATCTTACTATGTGGAGTTCCACCTTTTTGGGCAGGTTTGTGTGTGTGTGTGTGTGTGCACGTGTGGGTTTAATATTTTTTCCTTGGTGGAGTTACAACTCCTGATGGACAGTAATTACCTTTATGCATGTTAAGTACCTTACATGGTCATGCCAAAGTGTCTACATATACACTATGGTCATACATGCGTACTTGCATGTTGGACATGTATACATCTATGAATACTTTCTTGGACTTAAGTATGTTCAGAAAAAGTAAGGACGTGTAATTTTCGGTGGTATTTGCAACTTAACACTCCCGCTCACTCTAGATAGCCATGCAAGCTGCATCTGCCTATATTCTTACTGAAAAAATTAAGAGGGGAACACTATATTAAACTTCACGTTCACCACATATACTCTATCTGTGCGCTTACCCTGTTGACGCATGGACCATGTTTTGCCAATATATAATCCAAATACGTTAATTTTCATCAACTGATAACGAATAGAAACATCCGACCGAAAAAAAGAAGATAACGAATAGAAACAGAATTTGGCATTGCTGTTATCAAAATACAAGCTTATGTGTTGTAGGTGAGGAATTTACTTATTAGCATAAGTGGCCGCCACCAAATTGTAGTTACTGCAAATGCATTTCTATGTGCATTAATAAAGACCATGGAATGAAGTTTCCACTTTTCTAATTTCTCTTTGCTCCTATGAATTCTAATTTGCTTGCTGGCTTTCCTAGCGTTATAATCTCTGATAATTTCTGACTTCAAATCTATTATCTTGCTGTGCAGAAACTGAACAGGGAGTTGCACAAGCAATTATACGTTCTGTTGTAGATTTTAAGAGAGACCCCTGGCCTAAGGTTTCTGATAATGCAAAAGACCTTGTGAAGAAGATGCTTAATCCTGACCCAAAGCAGAGGCTTACAGCTCAGGAAGTTCTAGGTAATGTTCCGTTCTGTGAATGACAATCATTATTGTTTAGTATAAATGAAACTTTTTGTTGCTAGAAGGATTTGCTCATGAGTTTAAAAACTTCTGAATCATAATATAAACATACATCTTGTTCTTGCAGATCATCCTTGGTTACTAAATGCAAAGAAAGCTCCAAATGTTTCTTTAGGTGAAACTGTGCGGGCGAGGCTCAAGCAATTCACTGTAATGAACAAGCTCAAGAAGAGAGCACTGAAGGTAATGCCTCAAATATTTCTGTTTGATAATATGTCAAACCCTGTTCATCTTCTTTGGATGTTCTACCGTGATATGAATGAGTCCTCTGTTACTAATGTTTTTATTTTCCACGTCTTTTTGAATCTTTTGGAATTTTAAATTAACAGGTTATAGCTGAGCATTTGTCAATGGAGGAAGTTGCTGGCATACAGGAGGGATTTAAGCTCATGGATACTAACAACAAGGGAAAGATTAACATTGATGAGCTAAGAGTTGGGTTGCAGAAACTTGGCCATCAGATTCCGGATGGAGATCTTCAAATTATGATGGAAGCTGTAAGTACTATCCTGAATAAGTGTATGGTTTATACAGTTTAGGGAGACTTAGAGCGTAGAATTTGAGATATAGATTACTTTAGGCCAATTTTAGAGCTTAAGGTCTAAGGTTTTGTTCCTGGATTTGGGCTGCGCTTAAAAATTAAGAATTGAACTCCCAAGTCTTAAGCAATGATCGAGAAGTAAAAATGCAACCTTGAGGGTGTAACTGTGATACAATTACAGTTACAACTGTAAATGTCCAGGGGCCAGAAAAAAGTGAAAAAAGCCATAATTTTTTTTTAAAAAAATTTAGTAGGGGTGGGGTGTTGACAAAAAACGGGGTGGTTAAATCTGAAGGCATTTAGACTATGAAGTAATGCCCCTAATTTATTGCCTTTAAGGTCACTTTCAAATGGGCTTTGAAATTTGTGAGAGGAAATAGAAAATGGCATAATGCTAGCATTAATTTATCTCCAAGCATGACTATTTTGTTCATATGTACTTCTAACAGGAAATCACATTTGATGAATAACTTCTTCCAAGTCCTCTAACCCCCTAATGCCTAGCCCCCAATTTTATTTAATGGAAACAAAAAGAAGTTAAATCAAAACTCTTCTTTTAAGTGGCCAAATTCCTCTTAGGCTGGTCTTCAGTGTCGACCTACATGTTTGATATATCTAAGCAAAAAGGAATTTGCAGAAGTGACCTTTAATCAGTTATGAACTTGAGGTGAAGGGGGAATAAAAGTCATTGTTTTGACATGACAGAATGTATCATCTCTATGTACATTCAAGTCAGAAGAATGCTTGGATTATTTTCTGAATTACATAATTGTAAAATTCTGTGTATTACACATAGTAATCAGAGGTGGTGCTTTTTCTTTAACAGGGTGATGTTGATAATGATGGATGTCTGGACTATGGAGAATTTGTAGCCATTTCTGTTCACCTAAGAAAGATGGGCAATGATGAGGTGCACCTTCGCAAAGCATTTCAATTCTTTGATCGAAACCAAAGTGAGCATATTGAGATTGAGGAGCTGCGAGAAGCCTTGGCTACTGAAGTTGATGACAACATTGAAGATGTTATTAATGCCATTATTAATGACGTGGATACAGACAAGGTTGGTAAAATCTCATGTTAATTAAAATTATAAATGATAGAATCATTTTCCTTTTCAACTTGTATCTTCATGTTGTTAGTCTGAGCCAAAAACAGGAATTTTTCTTGCCATGCATGATACTCTAAAATCATGCCAGTCCTCCATGATCTGTGTCGAATTTTTTATTTTATTTTTATGCTTGCTTAGAGTTCACACTCAATGCCCATCCATGATTGCAGGATGGACGAATAAGTTACGAGGAGTTTGCTGCAATGATGAAGGCCGGCACAGATTGGAGGAAAGCTTCAAGGCAGTACTCACGAGAGCGGTTCAATAGTCTAAGTTTGAACTTGATCAAGGATGGATCATTTGATGAGAAAAAAGTGATTAGATGACTTGGAAGATTAACTTAAAGTACTTGTGGGAAGATGCAAATTAAGGAAAGAATCTTTCATTTTTTTGTTGTGTTTTTTGTAATTCTTTTTTCTGTGTTGTTCCTCTGTTTCATCTTTTTTAGACCCTTTTGTGGTCTATAGGAAATGGGCCAAAAGTGTTCATGTCTTGATGAATTGGGATGTATGTAACTGGTTTGTTTTTATGGGTTTGGATGGGGAAGAGTGGGTGGGAAAGAAGTTCATTATGATTGTAAATATGTTAAAAATTGGCATATATGTTCATCAAAGTCATTGTTGGTATAAATTAATGAGTTTCATGTGGATTTGAATTGACACATATCTACAGTTAGCTGGGGATTTATAATACTCAATGGAAATATTAGTACATGCCACTGCTACTACTCTCACTTTTTGCGCATCCTGAGCTGTAATTGAATGTATGGCCATGTATTTAGTTCACTTTAGTTGCTAAGGTGAGTAATAAATGGAGTTGCAATTCAGTCTCATCCTTGTCTTTCAGCTACTTTCATGGCCTATCTATTCATTTGAACAACACAAACAAGATAATCAACTCATATATAATAGAGCACCCGAGGTTATAAGTTCGATTCCCCGCTTTCCCAATTTTGCTTGTATTAAAAAACAAATCATTTATAATGAAAAAGGGGAAGAAAAAAAAAATTGGTCCAACCTCCCAGTTGAGAAATTTCAATGGTTTTCAGATGCCTTTACAAGACTCACTCCTTGTTCCTTGGCTCTTACTCTCTTAACACACCTCACCCTCTATGTTTAAAAGAGAGAAAATTCAGAATGAACTCATCAAGAATGCAAACTCAAATCACATAAAGAGGAAAATGTCAGCCCACAATGGAAAAGAAACTATTTGGACTCCACGAAGATAAAAGTCTTCAAGCACCCAAAAACAATGTAATCAGAATATGCAATTACTCACAACACCCATAAACTATATTTGAAAACTCATCAAATTTGTTGCTTTTTTATCCCGACCTACATTTACTTACCACACCCAACATCATTTAAAAAATATTCATAAGCTAACATTTGAAGAAAAAAAAAACCTCTTTTAAAATGAAACAAATCAAAATTGGGTCAATCAAGGGTGCAGATAGGCCCATAGTGAGCAAGGGACAGCAGGGTCAAAAGTTCCATTTACATTCTTGCAAGCGGCAGAAATGTTCTTTCCAGGATCAACTGTGGAAGTGATGTTGATTTGGTTCATGGTTACGTTTTGACAACCTGGAGTGTTGGAGCAATCAAATATAATCGCTTCCTCCTCATTTGCATAAGTCCCTTGAAACCCTCTGTAAATCACATTACTTACATTTACTGCCGAAGCCTGTCAATTTTCCAAAAAAAAATTGAAATCACAACCCATGTTTTTCATAAGAATTTTTTTAGTACAAGTGATAGTCTAAACTACTTGCACACACACAACTATGATGCCGTGGCGATTTTCGAACATGAGACCTCTGCTCTACAAGTCAATGCCCTTTTCTACCGGACTAGACCCCATTAGCATTAGAATTAAGTTAACTAAATCTGGGTTAATTAAGTGTTCATTCTGAAGACCTTTACAATAAAAAGTAATGGAGAAAACTCACTGAAGGTTTGCAGTTGTGTTCATTTTTATCACAGTAATATTGGTCAATGATAATAGGGTTTTTAGCTTCTATTAGTGTGATATTCTCAAATGATATCCCCTTGACATATCCAGAACCGCCCTGAAAAAAAAACAAAACAAAACATGATTGCTTTTGTTATACGGGAAAATTGGAGTCAATACACATTGTGCTTGTGTTCAATACGACGGGGTTTCAGGATTGAGAATGATTTAGGGTTCATATTTAAAAAGCATTAAACAAAATCATGAAACGACCTTGTTATTTGGGAACTATCAGCAGAATATGAGGGCTCATGAATTGTATTGGGTTTAATGTTTATTACCTGCCATGTCTTAATTCTAGCTCCATTCTTTGTACCATTGAAAGTACAGTTTCGCACATGAACCTCTTCTACTGTCTCATAAGCTCCATCTTCACCTAAGCTTCCCACACTATATATGGAGGAGTTAGAAATTTAGCATGCATTTATTTGTTTGTGGTTGATATACAAGCGAAATTGGGGGAGGGGGAAACCGAACTTAGAACCTCGGATACATGGGTAAATACTCTTAATTACTTGAGCTACAAACCCCTTGCATTTAACATGCATTATTTGTAAAAACATATAGCAATCAAAATATGTACTGACCTAATTCCATGACCTGGTCCGCAGATAATGCTGGTGATATTGATATGTGATGAGCCATTATTAAGAGCAATACAATCATCACCTAAATGTAAAATAATAATAACAATTATTATTTTATCATTATGCAATTACACAATAATTAGTTGACGATAATAATATTGCTAATAAGTGAAAGAGATATAAGATTTGATGCATTGATATTACCAGTTCCAATTGTGGAGTTATGGATATTGACAAAGGTTGACATGGAGATGTCAATTCCATCTGTGTTGGGGCTATCTTCAGGTGCAATAATATGAAGGTTGGAGACACTAACATTGTTGCAATTGTTTATGGTAATATGTGCTTTTGGACTGTCAAGATGTTTAAGTCCACTTAATTGAAGATAATCGCATTTGTAGAAGTGTATAGCCTGCAACAATTTTCCACATTCTAATAATTTGTTACCAATATTATTTTGGCAACTTCCTCTGCAGAAAGTATATAGAGACATGCATAGAAAATACGTGCAAAAATGTTCATGCATAGAAAACTATGTAGAGCTCACCTTGGGACGTTGGTCGCATTTCACCTTGTACCCCTAGAAGTGAGGAAAAATTCTCTCATGTTAGACTTCACACCAACTCAAATTAATTAACCAAGAAAATGTAGAAAAAACAAAGAAATTAGAATGATAGTGTTCACAAATTTACATTGTTTACAACATGGTGAAGTTGCCTAGCTTTGCTCCACCAAGGTTTACCATGCCCTTCAATTTCTCCAGTTCCATTAATGGTGAGATTGGTGACCTCTGAAAAAGATATCCAGAATTCTTTACACTCTTTCCATGCATGTAGAGTGTTGGGTGCTACAATTTTCCCCAAAATCTGTCATCCACGCACCTCAATTATGTCAGCCTAAAACATGATTAAGCACGGGAAAATGAAAAAATGAAAAGAAAAAAAATTGTCCCTCATTGATTCCAACTTTTGGTTAAATTAATTGTTAAATTTTGAAGTCCTCCATTTATTATAAAATTGGTGTGTGCTTGCTTACTTTCTTACCTGAACATGGACAGAGTTGGATTTGCAAGGACCCGAGAATTTTATAGGTTGCAAAAGGAATGTTTTCTCTGCTGGTACTACAAGCGTTGGTGTCCCTGTATCATTTGCTTCAGTTGCTCCACATAAAGCTTCCCATGCTTTCAAGAAAGCCTTTGCGAACACGAATCGCAAACATCAACTAAGTATTAATTTAGTGATATTTCTCTTTTCAATATCAGAAGAATTCTCAAGTTCGAATCCTTCTTTGTCATTGATAACAAAAGAAACGAAAATCCACACTCTAAAAATTGAGAAACTTACTTCAGAATCATCAGTTTGGCCGTCTCCAACAGCATCAAATTGAAGCACATTAAAAGTTGTTTGGCCATACCAAATGCTATTTGACAAAGCTATATTGCAAAATATCAAAAAGCTTATAAGTAGTTTGCTCATGGTTAGAAGCACCTCAGACTGATTGATGATATTGCAATAGGATTGAGATTGTGGTTAGCATATAGGAAATAAAATCCCAACCATTGTATAAAAATGAAGGACTACAAAGAAGCGTATACAAGTTGGAAATTAGGGGTGATTAAATAAGTAAATAAATAAACTTCATTTCATATTTATGGTTTATACTAATTTTGCGGTTTCTAAATTAATTACATTTCATTATTCTGACTATTTAATAATATTATTTAAATGTATAATATTAATTGTTTTAAGATTTTTATGTTCTTTATCTATTGTGACAATCGATTTCTATCAATGCTATATTTCTTCTTATAAAATATGCCTACAGTTATTTACGTTCATTGCCCGTTATGTCATGAGTAAGTATTGAATTAATTTTAATACTTATATCAATTTTACAAAAGTATATTGAATGTAAAATTCCGTTTACAATTGAACATTATCTTTACTATTAAGATATCGATCAAGATAAGCATGGTTAAGTGGTCACAATGTTTCGCATTTAATTTGCTAGGAAAGATAGATTAAGAACTTGGAGACCATTCACGTAGAATGAATTTTTGTAGAAATGTCACCTGAATTTATACTTCAGTTTCAATTTGTCACCTCAAAGAAAAATTTAAGAGAAATATCACCTTAATTTTTTAAAATCCATGATTTGTCATGGTATTTTAGTCTTTCAATTTTCAAGGAAAACAAATAGATAAAAAATAGACCTCACTCTCTCCCTTTCTCCCCCAAACACCCTCCCTCCCCCCACAAAAAAAAAAACCTATCTATCTCTCTCCACAAATTTTCAATATGTAAATGGAAAAGCACCAACAAAAAAAAAAAAAAAAAAAAAAAAAGAAGAACAAGAACAAAAAGGTGGACTCGGTTTGGGTGAACTGGAATTTGTGTGTGGAGGGTAGCTCTTCCATGGTAGAGAGAGAAAGAGGAAGGGGAAGAGGAAAGCGGGAATGGAGGAAGGAGCAAGGTGGGCAGGGTTGGTTGGAGCCACCGGTAGCGGACAGGGGATGGGAGAATGTGAGATTTTTTTTTTAATATAATTTTTTTTATAATGATTTTTCAATTTTTAAAATATCTTTAAAAATGAAAAGATTAAAATACTCTTGAAAAAGGATGGTGTTAAAGTCAGATGACAAATCATGGATTTTGAAAAATTAAGGTGATATTTCTCTTAAATTTTTTTTTAAAGTGAGAAATTGAAACTGAGGTACAAATTCAAGTGACATTTCTACAAAAATTCCCACTTAAAATTACAATTGCAATTTAAATTATTTTCGTTCATTGTCATATTAATTTTAATCTACAGATCTCCTTTTGGCCGAGCCTATGCCCACCCTAGTCCACAAAAGAAATTTCTCAGGAATGTTTTAAAGCTCAAAGCCCAAAGAAATTTCATAATATTATATAGCCCAAAGAAATTTTAGTGTAAGTGTATACAAGGGAAAAAAAAAAAGCATTTATAATTTGGTTATTGATTTTAGCATAGGCAACTTGAATATGAAAGTGTTCTACAACTGTTTAAGTTTTTACTGAAGTGTTTATGCAACTTCATTATGTACTTGTTTCAGTGCTTTAATTTAGTTATTGATAGTGGCAGTTCTAGGATTTAAAAGCTGGTTTGACAAAACTTACATACTAAACTCGACGGTACGAGTTAATTTCCTTAACAAACATAAAAGGATACACTTAGTTAGGGGGACATAGTAAGCCTTACCCTCAAATGCATCTTTATCCATAAATTCAACAAATACAAAAGCTAAAAACTGGAGGCTCGGCAATGGGAGACTCAGGAAGATTTTGCTCTTCACATAGTGGAGTAGATAAAGAAGTGCTAGAAGGTAATGTACTAGATGATGACCTGATTGGTGCATAATTACATATCATTTTGTATCCCTCTAACTTATGATTTGGTTATGTTTTTGAGTTAAACTTGTGCTTTTAATAATTTTTGTGCTTGTTTCAGTGTTATAAGCTTGAGACTCACTAATTGCATTTTGGAGACAAGTTAGCTCAAAACGGTGTCTGCAGATCAGTCAACTTCACGGATTGGACTGTACTTACTCAAGAAGAGCCAGATAATGATCCATACATCATTGGAAATATACGGAAGTCTATTTTATGTAGAATTTTACGGTTCATGATTCCGAGTCTTCTAGAGAAAGTTATACATGTTTTGGCAACTTAAGGTCAAATTCGGCAGCATCTGCGTTACTGGGCCAAAAATCACATTTGAAGGCCTTCCCGATTTTTCTTTCAGTTGGGCTGCATATTCTTGGAAAAATAATTCAAAGAACTTCAAGATCCATATTTTTCTAGATTTTTCAGGATGGAGCCACAAGTCCAAAACGAGCCCACAAGCTGGCTGCAATGCATTGTCATGCATGACATATGCATGATGAAGTGTTGTTGATTGTGGGAAAGTTTGGTGAAGCATATTCAATACCTATTTTTGAGTGGAATTTTGCAGCAGCCAAATGAATTAATTGAAGTTGAAGTGGATGATGCAACACTAAGCTTAATGACAAGAAGAATTGTTTTCAAATACAATAGTGTGTTAGGTGAATTAAGTGTTGTAAGTTGGTGAAGTGAATGTGGTTAGTGAACTCTATTGTATAATTCAGATTTTCACTTCCCCTAGGCCTATAAATAGGGAAGTTCTCTAAGCTTGTAATCACACCCCAAGGGGGGGGAGCTCTCAAACACTTCTCTAGAGCTCCCTTCCCTTCTCTCCCTCAAATTCTCTTAGTTTCCCTTTGTAGTTCTCAATTGTTGTAATAAGATCATTCTACTAAATTTTCTTTCTTCTAAATTCTCCAAACACTTCTCTATTCTATTTCAAATTCTCTAAAGCTCTCAAAACACCTTCCTTTCTCTTCCAAATTCCCCATGTTCTCAAACACATTTTCTTCCAAAAGTCTCCATGCTCTCAAAACACTTCACAAACACATTTATCTCCATTCCCTAAGTTCTCAAATTCAACCCCTCTCTTCTTATAAATTTCTTCAAACACTTCTCCCTTCCTTCATCAAATTCTCAAGTTCTCAAACACCTTTCTCTTTCTCTTCCAAAATCCTCAAGTTCTCAAACACCTTCTCTTCCAAATTCTCAACTTCTCAAATGTTGTACAAATCCTTTTTGCTTCTTTTGTTTTCATTTCTGTTTTGTGTAGGAAACTGAATTAGATCATTCAATCACCAATCCCTGTGGAATCGACCTCGCACTTACAGACGCTATACTACCGAACGGCTCGTGCACTTGCGAGTATCACAAGTTGAGGATGCAGCTGAATCCATTTTGGTGCAGCTGAAATCTACACAACAAGTTTTTGGCGCCGTTGCCGGGGATATGTAACATTGTTTGATTCTATTTGGTTTTCCTACTTTTTATTATTTTTATTTTTTGTATATAACTAGGCAGTTTCATGTTTTAAAGTTAATGACGTTAATTGACAAGTTGTGTTTGTAGTCCAACGGACAAGGACAATTGCCTGACAAGCAAGAGAACTGGGTTTGAGTCCCAGCTTACACAACAACAAAAAAAAAAAAAGGTTCAAGTAGCATGTTGATTATTGCTAGTTTATGGTTTCATTCACTTGCTTTTAATTAAATATCTTGTTCAAGTTTACATAAACACCATATGACTCTTGGACTGATTAGTGAATGAATGGGTAGATATTGAAGACAAACACCATGTTTAAATTCTACTTGGTTCTTTATTGTTCTTTTTGTTCTTAATGGGTTCGGAATTTGTGTTTAGACTAAACACCATAGCTAAATGCTTTTTCTGAATACTTGATTAAAACCACACACCATATGGATAATCATATTTGAGAAAGAACGAACTGCATAAACTAGTTTGATTTACTTTGTTGCTTGTTACTTTGAAACATGGAAGTGTTTATTTTTCCTTTTCATTTTTTAGTTTTTTTTATATTTATTTTCTAATCCTTTTAATTCCGTTTCAAGTTTTTGTGTGCGCTTGTTCTAAAAATTTAAATAGCTCAATAAAAATGGAGAAAGATGGCAACCTCAATCATAAGAATGGGAAGTGTGGAGCAGTGGGAGAAGTCGCGACCTCCAAGTGCATCACGCTCGACCTAATCGCTTCAAGGGGGAGCATTTCAATCCTTTCTCTTTACTTGTTATTATTTTAAATCTATGTTTTTTTTATATATAAAAAAAATTAAAAAAAAATTAAAAAATAAAAAAATTAAAAAAATAAAAAAATAAAAAATAAAAAATAAAAAAAAATTAAAAAGATTTTTCATATGAGCTGACTTATAGTAACTCCAGTAAGTACTTCCGTCAATACAGTGTCTAGGAGTTCTTTAGGCGACACCTTCGGTGTCTAAGAAGTTTGGGTTTTAAGAGGGACCATTGTGACCCCTCCAACCTTCCCGGATCCCCTAATTGTGTTTTCTTAGGCCCTTAACTGGTCATCCGTGAGTTGCTTGTATATTCATGTGTTTTTAAATCAAGTTTTTTTTCTTCTGTATAGTCTTTGTTTTTGTTTTGTTTGTTTTTTTTTTTTTTGTTAAGTTAGTTTATGTATTTATTTACGTGGTGTGGTTAGTTAGTTTATTTCTAGTGTTAAAAACACATTTTTATTTCACTTCAAAGGCTGCATTACAAACAACAACAAAAAGTTAACAACAAAAAAATAAAAATAAAAATAACATCATCTTCATCTTCATCTTCATGGCATGCCTCTATTTTCTCGCACTTGTAGAATATGCAGCAGCTTCTACATGGTCCTCATTCTTTTTCTGCAATGCTTCCACATGCTGATTGGCACGGTGAGAGCCGCTTCTGGAGTCCGCCACCATAGCCTTCAAGGAAGCTACTTCCTCGCTCAGCGCGTCACACTCCCGTGTTCTCGCCAACAATCGCATGCCCAAATTGGTAGTTGAGACCGCATGGAGCACCGTTAAATTGTGGGACTCCTCCACTGCAGCCTTGTTGGACTTCTGTGCCACATGCAGATGATTTGCCGATGTGAGTTTAGTGCCAATCATGCTGCCCAGCAGCACTGCTCTGTTCGGCACTGTCTCAGAAAAGTTCGGTATTACCTCAACAAAGTTTGAGGCCGTACCGTGATGATATGTGGAGTTTGGGAAGACAGGGTTTAGAGGAGCCCTTATCTGGGCATTCGGTGGTGTAAGTGAGAGCTCAAGGTTGAGATCATCAAGGTGAATGCATGAGGATGCCATTTGTTTTGCTTCTGAATTTTTTGATGTTTTTCCTGAGTTTGGAGGAAGAAATGCTGGGTATCATCCGCTTGCAGAGATGTGGTTTAAATAGGCATATGCTGATGAGAGAGAGCCAACACCATTTCGGATTTCCCAGGCATGCTCGACCTAATCGCTTCAAGGGGGAGCACATTAACTTTCACTTTACTTTTTTTTTTTTTTTTGTTTTTTCGGGTGTTTTATGTTTTTGCCCGTTACTTTCATTTTCTAGTGTTTTGTGTTTTTCCCTTTCGGCTATCACCTTTGTCTTATTTTAGTTTGAGAAGTGTGCTTTCTTTTCCGTTTGTCGTTTTTGTTTGATTTAAGTTTGGGAAGTGTGTCTTCTTTGTCTCTTTCTTTTTCCTTATGCAACTTTACTCTTTTATTTCTGAAACAAAAATAACAAAAACAAAGACAACGAAAAAAAAAAAAAAACAATAGAAATCATTTCTTCACAACGCTAGGTGTCTCGACCATAGGAGCTTTGAGTTTGGCCCTCTGGCTATCCTCTTCCGGGGCTTCACGCACAGCCTCCTGGGGCTCACCACTTGAGCTTCCAAAGATCGCAATCTTAGCTTGAGCATAACTACTCTCGCGATCTGCTTGCTTGCGTTTACCAGGTCGGTCTAGGTCCTCCAGCTTCTTTCTCCTGTCACGAGAATACAACTCTACCATCTTTGTTAGGTTTTTATTCTCGTCCCGTAACACTTCTAGCTGGTGTCGATTCACCTCCACTATCCTTGCCCTCTCCCTTTTCAAGCTTTTTATAGCACTCTGACACTCTTCAACCATACTTCGCTCCGCCGCCAACTGACCTTTCAGAATCTCTACCTCATGGGACTTCGCAAGTAGGCGATGACCCAAACTTGCAACACATGCTGTACTCTCACGCTCAGTGCCAGGGCATCACTCGTGACCCGGTTGTCATCCCTTGTCCCGAACACACGTATATCTTTAGGAGTTACTAAATTTCTGCCAACTCCAATGGCAACATCGTTGTCCAGGAGTATTGAGTCATTGACAGTCACAGGCCCCCTTGCGGAGGCAAAGTAGGGTACCAATACTGGGTGCCGCTGCTTTGGCCCCATGTCTAGAGTCGATGGAGTTAGGTTGAGATCCAACGAAAATGGGTAGGAAGAGGCCATTTGATTTCTCACTTTTTTCTTTTTCTTGCTTCTTTTTTCTTTTGTGTTTTTGAGTTTGTGTGTTTTCCCTTCTTTTTCATTCTTATAGACATAGTCTTTGACAAACCCTAGCCATTGCAGCGTCTAAGCATTTTCTAAATCTCCAGCAGTCCTTGAGTCCCACAACCTTCTCGCTTTCCAACCATACCCAACTCATTTATCACGATATGTCTTTTCTGAACGGACGCGTTCAGCAAAGTCGTCTCTACTTTCCATGGGGCTCGTAATTTTCGCTGGTGGATTTGAGGCTCCTCTATGCGTCGACGCGTGTCTCGCTCAGTCTGCCCATGACTAACCAAGAGACGACATTAGGGACCACGTGCTCTCTTTTCAGAAATCCCGCCTTTGCACTCCCAATTCACGTTTCATCTTTAAAATAAAAATTAAATTAAATTAAAACAATAAAAAACGTGTGAGCTTCGGATTTCATTTTGGGTCGGTTTTTCACCTTGTTTGGGTTTCAAGGTGGGTTAATTTCATTGTGGGCTTTGGGCTTTCAAAAAAATAAAATTGGGTTTTAGTTTGTGTAAGACTATCTTTTTAGGGCTTACTGTTTTGATTGTTTTACTGTTTCGTTTTATTTTATTTTTTATTTTTATTTTTTTTATTTGATTGTTTGTTTTGTAATTTTTATTTTTGTAATTATTTTCTTTTATTTTATTTTGTTATTTTGTTATTTTTTATTTGCTTTAATACCTTCATTTGTTATTATGACATTGCTTGTGGCTAATTTTTAAACATTGAAGACAATGTTCATTTCTAGGTTTGGGGGTATTAGAGTTTAGCATGTAAAGGTTTTTCCTTAATTTAAATTTTTTTTATTTGCTTGTTTTTATTTTTATTTTATTTTTATTTTTGAGTCTTGCTTTTATTTTTATTTTTATTTTATTTTTGAGTCACTTTCCGAACACATATGATGAGATTATGATAAATGTTGCATGACTTAAATGAAAATTGGATTTCATTTTATTTTATTTAAAAAAAAAGTAAAAATTTAAATTGAAAAAAAAAATAAATAAAATTTGGCATTGTTCTAGCATGATATGTTTGAAACCTTTGCACTTGCCATTTGTTTCATAATTTTCCAATTAAAGGATTTGCATGATCTAAAGAATTGTATGAAGCATAAATTAGACTTATATAACCAACCATATAAAGTGAGCTTTTGAGCCTTGTACTTCATTTCTTGAGTGTTATACACATACTCTTATTTTCTTGTCATCTAAGTTGTTGTTTGATCTCATTATTCATTGATTTGGTTGAACACTTAAAAGTCATTCATTCTTATGCAATTTGATTTCATGACATTTAAGAAATGATATTAAGGCCCTCTTTGGATCGTTTGTGCCTTTTCAAGCTAACCTTATGCATGCTTAAGCATGATTTTCCATTGTTAACCATTTTGAGCCTACATGTAAACATTTTCTTTCATTTACCAATTATATTTCCTCACCTTAGCCTGAAAAACAAATATTTACCTTTCTAAGGAACTTATGAGCTTTAATTGGGATGTGTTTTTCATACTAAGATTGGAAATAGGTGTTACATTTCGGAAAAAAAAATAAAAAAAATCACACAATTGGTGAAAGAAAAGAGTAAAGTTGTGATTAAGTGGTGGTTGATTGAAAATTCATTTTTGGGCCTTCAAAATAAATTGGTGATTGTTCAATAAAGGAGTGAATCATTGTAAATGAAGGTATAAGGAGTTTTGATAATGTAAAAATAAATTCTCATTGTGATGATTCGAAGTCTTGTAAACAATTGTTTTATGCTATTATATTTTGAGTTCCTTGGACTTTGTATTATCCATACCCTTCATTTCTTACTCACCTTACACCCTTGGCCCCATTACAACCTATACTAAAGACCTAAATTGATCTTAAATGTCATGTGGTTGAATTGCATTCATTTTTCTACTTTTAAGTGTTTTGCATCATTCTTGAGATCATATTAATGCAAGTTCTTCATCTTTGTATTTTGAGTTAAGTCCTTATGGTTTAACTCTAATCTCATGTTTATAACTTAGTGTTGCATTATAGCCCTCTTCCGAGTGATTCATTTGTGAGAGGACAACTTTGGTGAGATTTGAAGTTGAACTTGTGCTTTGTATGATTTTTGAAATTGTGTGAAAACTTAGATTGGGGAATTTGTTGTATTTGGTAATCACACTACTACACTTCGAGCATATTATGTTTTGAACATTGCCGCCTTGTAAATAATGTCTAAACTGAGCTTTTATTGTTAAAACTTTTGAGTCATGTGCATGAGTCATTTCTCTTCAGAAATGTTCGGGAAGATTGTTTTGAGTCTTATTTTTGTTTTGTTTTTATTTTTATTTTTGTTTTTGCTTCTTTTTTGTTTTGTTATTTTGCTTAAGGACTAACAAATCTAATAAGTTTTCTAACCATTTTGTTTTGTAGAGTTAGAAAAACGTTTGTGGGTATTATATTGTTAAACTCTCAGGAGACACAACTCCTCCTACTCGGGATGCCTAGAGGTTTAAAGGCTTGTTGCATACGCTAAATGCAATCGAGTTACCTACGAAAGTGGTCTAGTTAACTTCTTATTTGTTTTCTATCTTTGTTTTCCTTTTGTTTTGCTCGAGGACTAGCAAAATCTAAGTTTGGGGGTATTTGATTGGTGCATAATTACATATCATTTTGTATCCCTCTAACTTATGATTTGGTTATGTTTTTGAGTTAAACTTGTGCTTTTAATAAATTTTGTGCTTGTTTCAGTGTTATAAGCTTGAGACTCACTAATTGCATTTTGGAGACAAGTTAGCTCAAAACGGTGTCTGCAGATCAGTCAACTTCACGGATTGGACTGTACTTACTCAAGAAGAGCCAGATAATGATCCATACATCATTGGAAAGATACGGAAGTCTATTTTCTGTAGAATTTTACGGTTCATGATTCCGAGTCTTCTGGAGAAAATTATACATGTTTTGGCAACTTAAGGTCAAATTCGGCAGCATCTGCGTTATTGGGCCAAACATCACATTTGAAGGCCTTCCCGATTTTTCCTTGAGTTGGGCTGCATATGTTTGGAAATATAATTCAAAGATCTTCAAGATCCATATTTTTCCAGATTTTTTAGGATGGAGCCACAAGTCCAAAACGAGCCCACAAGCTGGCTGCAATGCATTGTCATGCATGACATATGCATGATGAAGTGTTGTTGATTGTGGGAAAGTTTGGTGAAACATATTCAATACCTATTTTTGAGTGGAATTTTGCAGCAGCCAAATGAATTAATTGAAGTTGAAGTGGATGATGCAACACTAAGCTTAATGACAAGAAGAATTGTTTTCAAATACAATAGTGTGTTAGGTGAATTAAGTGTTGTAAGTTGGTGAAGTGAGTGTGGTTAGTGAACTCTATTGTATAATTCAGATTTTCACTTCCCCTAGGCCTATAAATAGGGAAGTTCTCTAAGCTTGTAATCACACCCCAAGGGGGGGAGCTCTCAAACACTTCTCTAGAGCTCCCTTCCCTTCTCTCCCTCAAATTCTCTTAGTTTCCCTTTGTAGTTCTCAATTGTTGTAATAAGATCATTCTACTAAATTTTCTTTCTTCTAAATTCTCCAAACACTTCTCTATTCTATTTCAAATTCTCTAAAGCTCTCAAAACACCTTCCTTTCTCTTCCAAATTCCCCATGTTCTCAAACACATTTTCTTCCAAAAGTCTCCATGCTCTCAAAACACTTCACAAACACATTTATCCCCATTCCCTAAGTTCTCAAATTCAACCCCTCTCTTCTTATAAATTTCTTCAAACACTTCTCCCTTCCTTCATCAAATTCTCAAGTTCTCAAACACATTTCTCTTTCTCTTCCAAAATCCTCAAGCTCTCAAACACCTCTCTTCCAAATTCTCAACTTCTCAAATGTTGTACAAATCCTTTTTGCTTCTTTTGTTTTCATTTCTGTTTTGTGTAGGAAACTGAATTGGATCATTCAATCACCAATCCCTGTGGAATCGACCTCGCACTTACATACGCTATACTACCGAACGGCTCGTGCACTTGCGAGTATCACAAGTTGAGGATGCAGCTGAATCCATTTTGGTGCAGCTGAAATCTACACAACATGACCCATCATTCTTTTTTCTTAAAAAAAGAAAACAAATTCTTCGTTCTTTTTCTTAAAAGATAGCCTATGAATGATATGTAGAAAGAATTTTAATCAAACATACCAACAAAAAATTACACAAATTCTCATAATAGCATCTCAACAATACCAAACCAAAAATTATAATTCATCCATAATTAAACCACACAATACTCAATTGTAACAAAATCCCAAATTAAAGCCCTAGAATAATTCATCCCTAATCAAAGCCCTATTTAATTTCAACAAAATCCCAAAATTATAATTCATCCCTAATCAAACCCTACAATACTCAATTTTAAATTAAAACTATAATTAAAGATATATAGCAAATGAGAGAATGAGAATAATACTTGTTGTTGACGAAGGAGAGGAGAAGATGTTGTTGCAAAGTTGCCCACCCAAGATAATAGAAGATGTAGCCAATAGAGGGGCAAACTTGCTGCCTCTCGGGTAGCAAAGAGAGAGAGAGAGAGAGAGAGAGAAACAATAAGTCTAATAGCCAAAAGAGAAGGACAGAGAAAACATGGAACCATCTGGATGGGCAACATATGTGTAGGGTTTGCTTTTAATTTTTTTAAATTTTGGGATAGGCTTATAACACATATAGGTTTTTTGTTTTTTGTTTGAAAAAATTTGGGTTGGGTAGGCACCCAGCCTTCCCCTGTGCATAGCACCACCCATGGATTTTAGTATAGGAAACAAATGAATGTTTGTGTAAACCCCTAACTAATCACTTGTAAAGAAAAAAACAATATACTTATTCGAGTTTCAATTAAGTGGTCAACGGGGTCTAGACCAGTGAAAAAGGGTCTTGACTTGATCTTAGTTTCGAACCCTCATGACATCATATTAGTGTGTGTGAGAAACTCTTATCGCTTGTATTAAAAAAAAGATTGTAATTCAATGTTTCTACAACATCATTACCTACATTTCAAGCTTTTAATATAGTGCTTTCGCAACTATGTAAGCATTTTCATAGGGTTAACCATTATATGGCTTGTGGCTTTTGGGCCGAATTGGACCAGCTTGAGCCTATGAGATCATAGCATCGCCCAACTTGATTTTTTGGTAGCTAGGTAGCACTTGGACCAAGGGTTTAAAACCCAGGCCTAGCTTATTGCATGCCCATTTGAGCCCAATGCCCAACCCAGCTCAACTTCGCCATACTATAAATAAAAGGGTTAATTACACTATAGCACCATAGGTTACACCCTTAAAACATATTAGTTCCTACCTTTTCGAATTTTACCATTAGATACCCCAGTCTTTTAAATTTGTTACAATGTAATTTCGTAGTTAGGGTTTCTATCTAATCTCTCTGTTAATTGCCTATGTGGCATTGTGAGTCTCATACATTTCACATTTTGTTAAATTTAAATTGATTAATATACATTGAAAACAATTGCGAAAAAATAGAAGAAAAAATCATCCCCAATTGCCCTCCTTCGATTTTCTCTCAACATGTAATGAACCCAGAACCCAGCTCGCCGACCACTCTCTTTCCAACCTCCAGATCTCGTTCCCATCGTCGGCCGGCAAGATATGATGGTTTGCATCTCTCTCCACTCTCTCTCTCTCTTTCTCTCTTGTTGGATATTTTTGTTTACAAATCTTTGTGGGAATGACTTACAGAAGAAGTTTTTAAGAATGAATGGTAATGAGAGGATGAAAGATGCTTTAAGGTGTGTATGAATACACAATGTTTCAGACTTTATTTGCCCTCACAACTTGTGTGCAAAAAAGTTAAGCAAATAAGCCATGTGGATACAATGAAGCCTAGCCTAAACTATATGTCGTCAATGTCTTGCACAATCAAAGACAACCCCAAACACACTTTAGAATTGTAAGAAGGATACTCAAGATTCATAGAGGCTAAATTTGCAGAAAATAACCTCTAGAGGTTTTACTTTGTTAAACTAATGGAGAAGAGTTGGTATTAAACTTAGATATCTCTTGGATCTTTGTTGGACTATTTTCTTATTCTTTATTGATGTATAATAATCTCTATTTATAGAGGAATTGGTGTCAATTCTGAATTGGTTTAACTCATAGTTTAGAAACTATACAACTCTTGAATTGTACCTCTTAATCAAGAGGTACCACTTCAATAAGGACACTTCTCTTCATGAAAGAATGTGCCTTTATGTTTAAATAATGTATATGAAGTGTTTCTAACGTTCATATACGTGATTCAAACATTTAGGCATCAAGAGGCACACCAAATGACAGAAGAGGTGCTTCAAAATCGCACATTCTGTGTTTAAACGACCAGTCGTTTTTCCTTCGGGCAACTGGTTGTTTTATACAAAGACAAAAACTGAAGTTTCTGACCAAAATGACCAGTCGTTTTTCAAAAGCGATCGATCGCTTTATACTTTGAAAATTTCTCCAACATCTATCTCTCTGTGCAAATTCAAAAACCAAAAAAATTGGAAAATTAAAAATTAAAAAATGCGAACATTGTTTGCATCTGTGGGTGGGTTGCATGTGGTGTTAGAAGTTTGAAAGAAAATTATCCCACATAGGAGGAAACAAATGGTTTTACATGCTTTATAAGCATTATACTTTTACACCAATTCAATATGATTGGTGGGCTGATGGGCTTGGTAGTGAAGGCTATACATAGTTGGCTTGATTAATAATATTTAATTAATCCAAGACTTGGGCCTTGGGCCTTGGGCCTTATGGCTCCTTTCGTTTGACTTTTGAACATGAAGGACGAAATTCTGTCTTTAGGACATTGCAAATCTGCAAGCCTCTATCTTCAATAAAAATCAGTGTGTTGCACTTAATTTCTCCTTACACATTTATACAAGTTTGTATTTTTGTTTGTCTACACTTATTGCTTCGTGTATTAATATAGTGATCAATATTATTAGTCATTTACTGAATTTTTTCCAACAAGTGGAGAGAGAGAGAGAGAGAGAGAGAGTTTTATTTTTAAAAAAATTTTAAAAAAAAATTATTCAAATTTTAATCAATTAAAAAAATTTATTATGGGAGCCATAGTGCCACGTAGGCAATTAATGGAGAGATTTGATGGAAACCCTAATGGTGAAACCACATTGTAACAAATTTAAAAGACCATGGTATATTATTGTAAAAATTTATAAGTAGGGAGTAACATGTCTTACGGATATAACCACATAGTACTAAAGTGTAATTAACCCTATATAAAATTTAAGTTTATATTTAAAAAATATTTAATATATATATATAAAAGCAAAAGATAGATAATGGTTGGATTTGACTTTCTCAAACGAGCATAGATGATTGCAGAAAATGTGTGTGTGAACAAATGTCACATAATTATTAGTATTTGAAAATATAAAAATCTCTCATCATAGATGACCTGGCTAGTTTTAAATTTATGATGAGAGATTTTTATATTCTAAAATACTAATAATTAAGTGACATTTATTCACACAAACACAAATTCCTATCAATTTCCTTGGATTTTCTTGTGCTAATTAAGGCTTTCACGCAAAGCAAGTGATCACATAAAGTTCCTAATTTAAGCCAGACAAGATCGTGCCCTTGTCTAATTGTCTAATTGTCTAATTCCACATATAGATACATTATTGTTCATATAAACAGACCCAAACAGAAAATTTTATTGTACATATGTGTGATTCATGAGAGCACCTGGGGCAATGTAAGCAAGTGGTTAAGAGGTCCTCCTCATAAAAATCCCACTACAAAAGTTGGTGTAATTGGTTTTCTTGATCAATCCATCTGAAAATTCCAAGGGTGCCATCTGCAACACTAGACAAAATTCTGATAGAGGAAGCATGAAATTGAAAGAGACATCCATTGACATAGAGAGAAAGGCTAGTATATGGTTTTCTGTTTTAGAAAAAATTGAGAGTCCGTTTGATAACCATTTCGCTTTCTTTCGACTTTCGATTTTTGTTTTCAATCACATTTTCTTAAGGCAGAGCTTTCATGAAAGTTCACTTTCATATTGTGGTTCCAATTTCAACGTGTCTAAGCTTTGGTCCTAGCTAGTGATGGCTTTGACCATAAGGAAAAAAAACGAACCACCGTCCTGCACGCATGCGATGGACCACGCACGTGTTAGAGGACAACAGTGTACGTGTCCGGTCCAAAAACATGAAGATGAAAGAAAAAGATCATACGCAGCCCACTGCAACAACAAAACAGAACACGTGTCATGATCCCATATGATCGTTGTATCGAATGCCGATTGGGATGATATTGACTAAGCAGCCGGATCCGGAGTGCTAGGAGTTCTATCGTTTTCAAGGTTTTTCTTTAACAATGATTTTATACTGCCTAATCGATTCTAC
Organism: Prunus fruticosa; assembly: GCA_018703695.1. Taxonomy (NCBI): domain Eukaryota; kingdom Viridiplantae; phylum Streptophyta; class Magnoliopsida; order Rosales; family Rosaceae; genus Prunus; species Prunus fruticosa. Next base: position 19,452,450 of record CM031923.1, read on the forward strand.
TTGAAATCTCTCTAACAAAATGAAAATAAAAATATATTGTACAGTATATTTATTTCGAAGTACAAGGAACATATTTTAAATTTGTAAAAGAAAAATATATTGTACAATATTTATTTTCGAAGTACAAGAGGGGTAAAAAATGATTAATAAGAAGAATGGATTTTTTTTTTTTGCCATGAAGCTAAAAAGAATATATTAGCTACATAGAAGTTATATTCCTTAGGGAAATGCTAACGAAATCTTCTCTTCAACCTTCTCTTTTGGATCTTCTCTCTTTTCCTCATGACATGTGTCACTTTTCTTACACTAAAAACAATATAGTTAGTGCATCAAATAAGATAACATTTGTTTCCAAATTTACCCTTATTTTTTGTATTGATTTTCATGTTTCCTTAAATTTATTATCCAAATTTGTTATAACTTTCTTATCACCTTGTTAAAAAATAAAATAAGAAAAAAATTAGTTTTTTATTTTCTGTTTTGAAAAACTCCAACAAATAAGACTTACCTAATTAATTGTTTGAAAATGCAATCAATGAACTTCCTTTTAAAACAGACTTCCTTAGAATGATGTATTTTGTCTGTATAAAAAAAGAATTTATCTTTTGTGGATTTTTTAAAGGTCATTATTGGGTTTTTTTTAACCAAAAAAAAAAGAAGTTTTTCCTATGAAAAAATAGACATTTTCTTTTTTAAAAACAGATATTTTTTTTTAAATTTTTTTACATATGGTAAGAGAGTTGTAAAAAAAAAAAGGATAAATTGAAGGACAATACACTTAATAAGGGTAAACTTGGAAAACAAAAGGTGGTTTGTTTGATGTATTAATGTCATTAGTTTAAGTGTATGTTGTTTGGGCTTAAAATTGGCGCACCCAGGCCGAAAGAAGAAGGCCCACGACATTTCCTGGGCCGCTTGTTTTAAACATTTTCAGCCCATCAACACATCCAGCCCATTAAGCAAAGCGACAGGCCAGGATCACGTGGCCCAAATAACATTAGGAATCCGGACTGCAATGGAGGCCGAAACAATTTCAAGCCGAGAGAAGGAATGGGCCTGACGGTTTTAAAGAGAAACATACCCATGTAACCTTGACTTAGAAAAGTCAATAAAATCGGCCGAGTTAAAGATCGAACAAGAGCAGGTATAAAGCAGAACGCTTCTGAAAGAAAACTCTCCTGCCATAGGATAGTTTATCTAAAGATATTCTGATATTTTTAGAAAAAGACACCATTTTCAAAGAGATAAGTAGACTCTAACTCTCTGAAAGGAAGATAAGCGGGAAACGGGAGTTGTTCAAAACTGAGAACTTACCATCTCAAAACTTCAGACTCTTACAAAAAATGGGGACTTGCGAAAGTAGTAAAAATGGGAGGCGAGCATGGCACCCCATCAAAACACAGGGGAATAATCACTTCAGAAACCAATGGTGGAGTGCCTGCTACCAGAACAAAGATAGAACTCCTTTACTTTTTCTTTTAAAAATAAAAGATCTGCCTGAGTATTTTGCCGCCCATTATTAAAAGATGCAAAGACCCGCAGGAAAACATTTCCTATAAATACAAGAGAGGGAGAACAACAAAAGACAACCAACCAACCCAACCAAAAACTCAGTCAAAAGACAAACACTCAAAATGATCACTTAATCACAAATAGAAATCCAACAGACTCAGAGTCTTAAGCATTCCAATCTCAAAAGCTTTCCAGCAAGCTTGCAGAATCATCTTATTCTTTCCCTCAGAAACAGACAAGATCACTGCTCCTGATTCGAACCCCAGTCACAAGTCAGCAACAACGAGACTTCTCTCGTTACAAATTTGGTTTAGCAAAAGCCGAAGACAAGCAGAGTTTGAGTTTTCTCAAATACGAAAACCTCAACAAATTTATGAAAAGCTCTGGCTAAGCAGTCCAGGTGTTCCAGGATAGAGATTCTAGCTCAAGTCCAGCCACTTCTGCCCCCAAAAGCCTTCCAGGGCTTGAAATAGATTGAAGCTCTGCCAAACTCAAGCTTTGGTATCGAATTTGCAGCCAAAACCTTTCAGTAAAAGCTGTTTAAGGTCCAGGTTAGACAGACACATCCAGTCCAGCCCAGAACAGAGGCAACTATCCAGGTAGAAATGGAAGCGCAGCCCTCCTTTTCGTCTTTATGTAGTCAGTTTTCCCTTTCTAAGTCTTGTAAAAAGGAGTTCTGCCTGAAATCAATCCAATCTGCGTCATCCATTCGGGCTAGAACTACCGGTTTTTATACTGAGATAAATTATGAAGTCCTTACCAGTCTAAGGCACAAAAAAGAACTTACTTGGGAGATATTCCTCACCCAAATTCACAATCGTTTGTTCAAAGTCAACGGCTTGGGGCGCAAGTTATTTTCACTCTCAAGTCTGTTAGAATTGAAAAATTGCTAACAGTGGCACGCTCGACACACAAAGAAAGTTAATTTATTGAAAAAACAATGGTTTTTGGATTAATGGGGAACTTTACCCTTTCATCTCAGGAAACAAATCAACACGGGTAAACAATTTGGCACGCCCAGATGGGACTTCTCAGTATATATACTCTGCCGTACTTTGAAAGTACATGTATATTGGAAGTTCTAGCCAGAATCTACATCGCACGATGAATTCGAGACCAAGCAGTTTTCCGAGAAGGACCAGAATCAGAAGAAAGCGATGCAAAACAGTCAGCTCATAGCAGGACAGTCCAGGAGGCGTTCCAGAACTGGTTCCAGGAGGCTATATCAAATACACGAAGCTGTGTTCCGACAGGCAGGCTACGACACAGAGGAGTCAGGAGTCTTTAAATAATATAACAGCCATGATGCAATGGCAAGTTAACAGGCAGCGTTCAGAAAAGACCGTGAGGCCGCCATGGCAAGAATTCCAAATCCTAATGCTGTGGTTCAGGCTGGACCTTCCCTTCGGTCCTCCACCAGGGCTAGCATGGCCATATCAAGAGAATCCTCTTATTGCACAGATAGCTGGAATACCAGGACCCGATGAAATCCATGCCTGGACAGAGGGGAGTAGCCATTCTCGTCCAAGAACACGAGGCTCCAGTCAGGCCAGAAGTTCCTGCCCAGTTCAGGCTCCCAGAATCAGCCAGAACCTCCTGCTCCACCACCTGTGGCCCGCGAGATCAACCCCCGCCACTTCTGCCTGAGGCACCAGCTCTGCCACCCTATAGACCAAGGAGAATGGATCTCAATCCATTTCCTCCACTAGCAAGGGGGAGAAGAGGCAGAGGTGGAATTAACCATTTTGCCAACAATGACAGAAACAGGCCAGGGGAAAACTGGAGGAACCATCGAGAGGTTGAAGAAGAAGAAGAGCACAGGGAAGAAGTTCTCCCAGACCATACAGAGTGGAGCAGGTTTGACCACGATCATCCAGAGCGGGACGAAATCCACATCCTGTCAATGCTTTAAATGACATGGGGGCATTACAGAGGATGATCAGGGAAATGATGGAGCCAGAAGCCAGAAGAGGGGAAAGGCCAACCTATAGAAAGCCTTATCCGGCTTATATAGATCATATCCCTCTCCCCCCCAGGTTTCAAAGTACCAAACTTCACTTTATTTAATGGAGAAGACCCTCATGCCTCGTCCGTTGAGCACATAGGCAGATTTTCTGTCCAGTGCATAGCTATAGAGAACAATCCCCTGCTAAAGCTAAGGCTTTTTGGAAATTCTCTCTCCGGAAGGCTTTCACCTGGTATACCAGTTCTCCCAGCCAATTCTATTCCAAGACCTGGGAGAAAATGGAAAACGTTTTCCATGACTATTATTTCAGGATCCAGCCAGAAGTCACCATCAGTGATCTTGCAAGCTCTCAAGCAAAGTGAAGATGAGCCCGCCCAGGACTTTATAACCAGATTCAGGAAGCTCAAGATGAAGTGCCGAATCCCTATGGAAGAAAGACACTTCATTCAGATGACTCAAACCTCCCTTAAGATTTCTTTGAGAAAAAGATTCGATGGGATGCTGTTCGGAGATCTGGCCGAACTGGAGACAAGGCATCCAAATATGAGGAACTGTTAAGGGAAGAACAGCAGAAGAGGAACTCTTCCAAAGGCACATACTACAAGACCCCTTCTTCTTCAATCCATTTGATTGAAGTAGAGTCTGAAGAAGATACGGAAGGCTCGGAGGAAAGAGAGGTTGTAGTGGCAGAAATGACAAAATTAAAACATCCCATCAGCTGCAAAGCTCTCACAAAGCCACCAAAGGACCAGAAGCCACCACCATTCACAGGAGGATTCGTTCCAAACAAGCCGACACAGAACAAGGTCTACTCTTTCGATTTAACCAAAGTTGATGCTTTGTTTGATGAGGTGCTGGAACAAAAGGCAATAGAGACACCTCATAAGCTGCCCAAACCAGAAGAGCTCAAGGGTAGGCAGTATTGCAAATGGCACAACTCTTGGAATCATTCCACCAACACTTGTGTCGTTTTCAGAGATGTCATCCAGGAAGGAATAACTGCAGGGAGATTGAAGCTGGAGGAGAAACCTCCTTCAGTCACGACAGATCCTTTTCCCCAACCTCAAGTTAACATGGTCAACCTAAACTGGCCAGAACGGAAGAGAAAATGCGAGTTCCGGGAGAAGCAGGAGAACAACAAAGGAGGACTTCCGAAGGCCAAAGGCGACCATCTCGGCTGGGATAGTATTATGCAGTAAATGCAAGTGTGAAAGTGAGTTGGAAGTGACTCTGGATAGGCAGAAACGGCCCACACACAGCGTGTTTGACCGGATTGGAACGTCACACCAGCAAGACCTAGTTCCAGCCCCTCCCGAAAACGAGTCAGGCAAAGGGATTACCTTAGGCCAGCTCAACACACCAAGAGAGTGCCAGAGCAGCCTAAGGAGGAGATACCAATTAGCATGCCGGGAAACGACAAGCCTTTAGCAACTATCATAGAGGGAAGATGGTATTCTGTTGGAAGAAGTGGCAGACCAACTCTGAATCTGACAGGAACTTAGAAAAGGAGAATCCAGAAACAATATTCCACCTTCCTTAGAGACAGGAGAAATGCACAGGCATTGACAGAGTTCGAATTCTGCCAGAAGGAAGGAAGATCCAAAAACAGCTCCTCGGGGCAAGAACAAGCAGGACGTGAGCCACGAAAGCGGGTAAAAGACAGAACCTTCAGGCAAGCCCTCCGTCCATTCGACCTCATCCTCAGTTCGATCAACCTGAACTTCCACAAGTACAAGCCGGAACTGAATATGTTCCTGAAGAAGACCAACAAGGGCTGGACTGAAGAAAACGAGGAGGAACAGTTAGATTATGAGCCATCTGCGGAGGAACAAAAGAACTGGAGTATGATGAAGGATTAGATGAAGAAACTGAAGATTTTGGTGCAGAATTGGAGGACTTGTTGCAAGGTGATCTAGGCAT